>BMAO01024324.1:0-85785 GCA_019973975.1 Trichonephila clavata | reverse complement strand
AAACTTAAATTTTTTAGAACTAGGTATTTAAGGGTTTGAGCTTTAAAGTTTAACTTAATTTGCCATATGTTCAATATTTTTGTCATTCTTTCTACATCTAGCCTGATATAAAAACTTGTGTAATACAAGTACTGATGTTTATAAGATATCACTTAAGTTCTTTATTATTATTTAGAAATGTTATCTTAAAATTTTGTTTCTATCAAATTTTTAAAGTGTCAGTCTAGGGTGTAACTTAAAGGTTGAGATAAACCGGCTAAAAATAACTTGGTTTGAAAATTAATCACTCTTTAATATTAAATTTCTTTTAAGATCAGACTTATTTACTTAAGTATTAATCTTGATGTTAATTGTAACGGAAATTATAGTAATCAATATAAAGTTGATTTTTAAATGGATACATTTATTTTAAATTTTAAGAGATATGATGGCTGATGATATGGGGTGGAAAGCAAAACTAAAATTGCCTCCAAAAGATAAAAGGAAAAAGACATCAGTAAGTACATACATCCAATTCTTATGTCAATATTTTATATAAATGTAAAATGTATATCTGTAAAAAAAATTGAATTGACCTTGTGTAGAGAAATTAAGATTTGAATAGTTAAATGAATCTTATTTTTAGATGTGGTTAAATCTTGTATAATAATGGATTATTGCTGGTTTAAAAATGCTCATGCTTAATTAAAATGAAATGGCTCATGGCATGAATAAAATTTAAAGATTTACCATTTATAACCCATTAAATAAAACTAGCAGATTTAAATTATCAGTACTCTTGTATAAAAATTTGATACTTTAGAATTTGTTTATGAATTGATTTCATCCAAAATTGCAATCTTTTCGTTATTGTGAAATTTAGATATTCTGAACTGGATCTGTGCATGTTTTTATTACAAGTTTTCTTGTATAAAACTAATGGTTTAAGCTTGTTTGTCTAGGATGTTACCGATACAAAGGGAAATGAGTTTGAAGATTTTTGTCTGAAAAGAGAACTACTAATGGGTATTTTTGAGAAGGGATGGGAAAAACCCTCTCCCATTCAAGAAGCAAGTATTCCTATTGCATTATTAGGAAGAGACATCTTGGCAAGAGCAAAAAATGGTACAGGAAAGACTGGTGCCTACATCATTCCCATTCTTCAACGCATTGACATTACTAAAGACTATATACAGGGTATGTGGTATGGATTTTAATACATAAAAGTAACATTTATATTAAAATAGTACTTGATTATTTTTAAGCTAATTGCAATATTTTTGATATTATATAAACGTAAAATAGTCTGCTTTCTGCAACAGTTTATGTAACTGTCAATATAATAGAGAATTCATTCTGTAAGTTTTCTTTTTAAATTTCTTTTACTTTTCTGAAACTGAACTGACTTAGCCAACAAGCTTTTAAATGTTTTGTTTGACTTTATGTTCTCTTAATTTGGATGAGTAATATCTAGGTAATAAAGTTGTAATTCCAACTTCAAGAATAATTAGTCTTGAGTAATAAAAAGGTCATAAAAAAATAACTTGTGGTTAAAATGTATTTTAATGAACCTGCTAAAAAATTTTAAATTGTATTCATAAAGCTTTTAAGCCTTTATGCTTTTGTAAAACTGTCATTTACTTATCTGTCCTTCAGCTCGTATCTCTTTATATTCACAATGACCTAGAAGAGCAAGAAAACTACTTGTATTTTGAAAATCTACAAAATCTTTTAATTCTCCTAAATATTTCATTAGTGAATAGTTCCTGAACAATTTATAGGCAGTTTTGTTAAAGCTATTAAGAATTTTTTAGAACGGGATTTGTTTTGTTTTGCATGAAATTTTATAAATTTTCGTTGACTGTTCTGTTTGCCACGTTTATAAGCTGAAAGCGTATAGCCTTTGTTAAAGAATGTTAAAATGATACAACCCAATCTTTTTATGTGGCAAAGGAAATATGCATTTTTATGTCAATCTAATATAAGAAACTTGCTGTAGTAGATTCCAAAGCATAACATAAATGAGAAATGGTGTAAATTGGTTTATTTTTTAACAAGTACTATGTTTAGTCAAATCTAACTGGTACAATTCATCTCTTGTAGAATGAGTACTACAGTAGCCTAGTAGTTAGGGGTCACAGGCTCATGGCCGGCATGTCGCGAGTTCAAACCTAGTACCACTGAAGACCTGCCATGTAGGGGAAAAATGCATGTTAAATCAGTCATGAGCTAAAATGTCCTCCTGTTGGTATGGTAGTTAGGAAAGGGAGTGCAAGCTTGGGTGTTGTCCTCGTCACTTGACCATTGTTCAGAAGTAAGAGGTCAGTCACCAAATGTCCTTGAGTAGCTGAACAGTGACTTAAATATTCTCCCTCATTCGCTTGTGGAATATGAATCTCGACTACATGCTAGTCCTTGGGAAATATTCTCTGAAGTCTGATTGCTTGCCAATTGTGGTTGTAAAAAAAATAGATTGGTGAACTTTTAATAGGAATGTTATTAAATACATGAAATAAAATACTTTTACAGTAGACTATAATATAAATTATTGCTTTAAATATTTTTTAATGGGGCTGCACATTGGTATTAAATCTTTGCGGACCTAGTACATCCCCCAGGAGCTGGTCACTTTTTAGCACTGCACCATATAGGTAATGCCAATTACAGCAAGCAATTTTGATGCCCAGTTTCCTCTACAGAAGAAGGCACCTGAGCTCTTGACGATGCAAACCTGTACAAGGATTTAATTTTGCTTAGAGCATCCAAGCCAAACAGACACTCTAGGATATTTTACATGCTGCATAATCATATAACATGGCCACTGTCGATTTTCTGCATCATGAAAATCCATACTTGGGCTGGGGTCGAATCCGCAACCTTGGGTACAGAAGGCCAGCGACAAACCAACCATGTCACCCAGACTAGACACGCCATATAGACTAGATCTACAATGTAATCCTATTTGGACTTTACTTTTAACTATGCAAAAAATATTTAAATAGATGTAAATACAGAATTGGAATCCCATGTTAAACTGGTTGTTAGAAACGTAGAATAGTTTGCTAGATGCCTTTGCTGATTCAAGTTTTTAACATTCATTTTTACCTCTTCGCCTCTACTCACTCTTGTCAGTCTGACAGCACATGAAAACAAACTAGAAACGTATGGCTTGATAGCGTATCTTGTCATTAACATACTGGCACAATATACAAAATCTAAAGAAACACGAGAGAGAAGCAAAAATACTTCTATTTTTTATTGGAAGTAAACTGGTGTATTAGAATCTATTTTTCGACATTTTTCTAACCAATATATTCTAGCTCTGTTAAATATGGTACATGTATAGGTATGATTATAGGTACTGAATATTAAACGAAAGATTCTGGGGTACTTGACAAATTTGCATTCTAATTTACTTTAATTTTAGCGCTTTTTTAAAATTCTATTTGCCACTCCTGCTTTAGTGATTTTTTATAAATTCGATGCAAAATTAATCTCCATTAAATTTTTTTGCATTGAATATTTGTACATCTTCTAATATTTTATAAACCTTAAAATGTTACTTATTTCAAGAATTCTGTCTATTTAATCTAGCACTTGTAATTGTCCCTACAAGAGAATTGGCTCTTCAGACAAGTCAAATCTGCATTGAGCTTTCTAAACACATCGGAGCCAGAGTCATGGTAACAACTGGAGGTACAAATCTAAAAGATGATATCATGAGAATCTATGAAAATGGTATGTTGACATATTGAATACTCCTTGAAATTTGTGTTTTAAATGAAAGTATGGTTTTTAAGTCTTTAATTTTTCTGATAGTTCATATAATCATCGCTACTCCTGGAAGGATTCTAGATTTAATGGAAAAAAATGTTGCAAAAATGGATAGATGTAACATGTTGATATTAGATGAAGTAAGGTTCACTCTTTTAGTTACAAAAGATTTTATATCTTTTTATTTTTTATTTTTAACTTGTAACCTTTTTATGTAGGCCGATAAACTCCTTTCACAAGATTTCAAAGGGATATTGGACAAAGTTATAAGTTACCTTCCGAGTGATCGTCAAATCCTTCTATACTCTGCTACATTTCCTTTAACAGTCGAACAATTTATGGTAATTCTCCATGCTTTCTATTCATAAGAATATTTTTAAGTGCTAGTTGTAAGTGGGCTTCATTTAATGGCTTTTTACGTGTTTATGAAATATCTATAAAAAATGTTTCACATCAAGTATTGTTTTTCAGTAGAGCACATTCAAAGCAACTCTTTAAGGTTTTCGACTACTCGTGAGAACTTTTAAAAAATGGAGTTATGAGAATTTTTGTTTTTAGATTTGTTTAGTATCTTAAGAGATGCTAAAATTAAGAATAGGAAAATAAATTATTACTAAAATGGGTAAAAATTGGCAAATAACAAACTGCCCATTCTGTACCAAAAGTTTATGAACAGATTTTCTATTCTGATGTGTTGCTATGTTATTCATTTTTGAAATGAGCTTCAGTATAAGATTTTAATTACAAAAACTAGAGCACTTTATCTTTGTTATTATATGAAATTGCTAAAAAGTGATTATATTCACATAAGGGGCGGTTAATTTTGTAATAAAATGGTGACTGATAAATCGGAAGGTTAAAACACTTCTATTATACAGAACATGCACAATAAATTTCGGTTAATTATTTTCAAAACTTTCAACAATCACTGGCCCTGTTGGAGTATTTTTTTAAAAAACACATTTAGAGTAAAATGCGTTTAAAAGTGACATCCTGCTTTAAGTAATGACATCTGTTTTTACTAAAATACTCGTAGTTATTGTTCTAGTGAATGGAAAATCTGGTATTTTTAAAAAGTCGATAAGACGGCCTATAAAATACGCACAAATTTGGCAAAATTCACTATTTTGGGGGTAGTCTGATACCTTAAGTTGTTGCTGTACATGCAAGTAAAATTATGATTTATACTTGAAATCAAATTGTTGAAATTTTGTTCTAAATTGTGTATGTGATATTGGTAGTTCTATAATATTTAGGTAAGTTTTTAAACTCTCCTAATTTTAAAACTAGTCTAAATGATCTTTATTTCTTAAATTTAATTTTTGGATTTAACTTGAGATTTTATAAAATATAAGTAAAATTTTTCTATACGAGTATTTTAAGTTTTTGTTTAAATGCCTTATTGTAATATTTCTTTATAGCGAAAACATTTGTCAGATCCATATGAAATAAATCTTATGGATGAACTGACTTTAAAAGGAGTAACACAGTATTATGCATTTGTACAAGAGAGGCAAAAAGTCCACTGTTTGAATACATTATTCTCAAAAGTAAGCATTTTATGAAATTCAATTTTAGATTACAAATTTTCATAGTAGCTAAACTTTAATTTTTTAGAAATTGGAATTGAATCTCTTCATGAATAAACTTGGTTCTTATCTAAACTGTTTTATGAAGAAATCTAATCTTACATTGAACCTTGATGCTAAATGTCTAATTTTCAAATCTGTGCTATTTTATCTAGTTTTTAAATCTATGCTATTTCTGTGTCTGACTCATTTTATTCAAATTATATCACAAACTACATATTTTCAGACTTGTAATAAATTAAATCTCCTTCTAGCTTCAAATCAATCAATCAATAATCTTCTGCAATTCTACTCAACGTGTAGAACTACTTGCCAAGAAAATTACAGAATTGGGCTATTCTTGTTATTATATTCATGCTCGTATGTCCCAGCAACATCGTAATCGTGTCTTCCATGACTTCCGTGCTGGACTATGTCGGAATCTGGTTTGCTCTGGTAAGTAAACACAATGTTGAGCTGCTAAATATTTTATTATACTGTTTTGAGTAGCTTGTATTGTTTTTAAGTAGTTGTACAAGTTTAAATAGGTATTAAAATTTTATTTAATACACTGAGTAATTAAACCAATTTCATGATCTCCAATAAAATAGTCAATTAACTGAAAAAAAATAAGCGAGGATTTTGATTATAGCTTCTGTAACAAAATATCAATCTGCTTATCTAAAACTTTTTGAATAGAAAGTAATGCAGTTTTTGTGTCAATATTTTGATAGTCTTGTATTTAAAAATTTTGATAAAACTGGAAACATTAATTTTGTTTATTGTTTTGTCTTGAAGCTTTGGTAAACATTAACATAGACATGTTTCTTTAAAAATGTAAATGCTTGCAAATTACCAATTTAAAGTTGGGTACTTTTTTGGTTCTATTGAGTACAATTTGTCTGGTTTAAAATTTACTTAAGCATTTTTTCTTGGTTCTAAAGAATTCTATTTATATCATATCTAATGGAGGTAAAATAGATTAAATACATATAGTGGCTTTTCTGATGGAAAAGGTTAATGGAATCAAGATGTGTGGCTTTCTTTCATTTGAAATGGACAGATTTAATTAAATATGCATTTCTAATCTTATTTCTTATAAAAGTTCTTAAATTTCTTTTTAGATCTTTTCACAAGAGGTATTGATATTCAAGCTGTGAATGTTGTGATAAATTTTGATTTCCCAAAGATGGCAGAGACCTATCTACATCGTATTGGCAGATCTGGACGATTTGGTCACCTTGGTATTGCCATAAATCTTATTACTTATGATGACAGATTCAATCTGCATCGTATAGAACAAGAGTTGGGAACAGAAATCAAACCAATTCCAAAAGTATGTACTTGTGTTTCTCATTATGTACAACTAAATTTTTTAATCCTCTTTTGAAGTTTCTTGTGTTTTATACTAATTCTTTTGACTTTTTTAAAGTCTTTTCAAATGGACAATGACAAGTTTTATAATAGTGTTGCTATTTTACAATAGAAAAAAAGTTATAACAATTGGATTAAATTAACCCTCATTCATATAATTTATGTAATGTGATAATCTTAGCTTGATAAATATTTTCTTGACTTGGTTTGTCAAATGAACTATTGATTTTACAGGATTTGATAAGCAAACTATATTCATGTTGATATGTTTAATATTGTTCTAAATGTAAATAGTTCAGCCAATTACATAACTTAATGTAAATCAAACTTTCTATAGAAAGTCACTGATTTTATAGGGGAAAAATAGACAAATGACTTATTAGTTTTAATTCATATCATTTCTCTTTTTAGGTCATTGACAAGAGCCTATATGTTCCAGAATTTCAGTATGATGAAACTGAAGCCAACAACCAATAAATGCTCATTTAAAAGGTATATTATAATCTTAGTGTTGAAAAATCTTTACTTTTAGAATTTGATATTTATATTGGTTTCAATATCATAGCCCAGTGGCTGAAGGTAGTGTATCCCTCTTCAACTCCACAGGTCAGAGGCTCTATTCCCGAGCTGAGAAAGGTTGATTGGTCTTTCATCCTTCAGTGGGTCAATAAATGAGTACTAAGAGCTTGTTTGGAACTGAATACTTGGAGTTTTGCATCAGACTGATCATTTGACCAAAACATCTGCACATGTACCCTAGTGCCTAAGGTCAACTGAGATAGGCAAAGTTTGTCCTCATGGGCTGTTGTGCCACAGAGTTCAGTTCTATATCATACCTTTATATAAACGGTGTATCAACTTTTCTTAATGCATAAAACTTATGCCTTTCATTACTTTTATTCAGAGACTATTTCATTCAATAAAGTTTCTGCCCTCTCTGTATTTTCCTCTATAGCTCATTTATTCTTGTAGCAATTAACATGTTAGACTTTAACTTGTTTACAAACTTACCAAAGGAACAAGGGCAATTGTTATTAAATTCTATCTTATTCCATTGGCTTATAGCTGATGCATAAACAATTTTTCTTAAACAAGACCATGCTTAACAGCTTTGTAAAATGTGACTTGTTTAGTACTAGAGTTTCAGACTACCAGATGATTTCACGATTGTTCTATTTCTTTCCGTTTGACAAACAGAATATTTCCAAGCATATAAAATTCTGAAAGAAAAATAAACTTAGATTCCAAAAGTGTTTTTATTTTGACATGCACATGTAATGGTGATTATGCTGCTCCCTTTGCAACCTTAGGCTTTCCATGGAGACTTTTGAAAAGTCCTTGTGTGAAACTTGTTCCAAAATTTGTATTGTAGGAAAAACTAGGCCTGTAATGTAGATCTATTGGTTATCAAGGCAGCATGTTTTATAAATAAGACTTATGCTCAGATTTTTTGCTCTGCCTTTTGAATGCGATATACATTGTTATATTTTTACTTCATTACTTCACTATTGCATTTCTGTTAACCCAGCATCACTCGCGTGAAAAAAATGACCTAAAGTGCAGGGTGTGTCATACCCAAGGGTGTTTACATTGTGTTTTTACCATAAAATTTGTATACAAAGGTTTAAAAGGAAGAAAAGTAGGAGGTGCAACATGTTTATTAAATTTTCACATGTAAATTTAGTTTCTTTTTATAAGGGCATTCATACACAGTGCATTGTTTATACACTCCTTTAATCTGGTCGTGAGTGCGTGCAATGTTTTCACTGGATCTTATTTTTTTCTAACTAAACATATAGAAGTAAACTTCTTGGTTCTTTAAATTTAAACATTTTAGAATTTTTTATATTTTGTTCCAGCAATCGTTTTTTTCAAAAGTTCGTCTGAAAGTGGATGTGTACCAGTTATCTCCTTTAAAATTACGTTCTTCTCAAATGTTTCTGTCTCTACATAAGCATTTATTTTCAACAGTGTCTTCCTTTTCTAAATCTGGAGTGACTTCAGTGGAGGAATTGTACTTGTTGTTATACTCTTCTCTCTCTCTTCATTTGATTTTTCCTCATCATAACCGTGAAGAGAATTTCTTCCGAAAATACTGTTGTACTATATTTATTTTTTATACTGTATCTATTAAATTAAATGTCACATTTCTTCATAACTACAATAATATGCCACAGAATAAGGAAGATTTAAAACATGCTCATGCATTCATAACTGTAACGGTGATTCATGCGCAGGGTATGACATACCCGAAAGGATGATATCGAAAAATATATTTAAAATTCACCTACAAGCCAAGGCCCCTCAAAGGATATAACCTTAAAGTCGCAAGAAACTATCCACTTTCCAAAAAAAGTGAAAAAGGAGCAATGGAAAAAGTTAGATGGTGGGTATGACACACTCTGTGGGAGAAGTACTAGATTAAACATGTAAAAATTATCAGTTTTTGTCTAATGCATTCTTTATTACCCATGCATCTTTAAATTTTGCTGTGACGCTTTTTATGAAGACTTCTGGGTTTCCTAATTACTGTATGTAAATAGCAAAACTATGTCATGAACTACTTATTGCATGTCTCAATCTGCATAAATTCGGTTAAATGTATGAAAATTTTAATAAATTGATAAGTTTTCTATGTGTATTTTCTCTTCAAGACTTGGAATTTTCCTTGTATTTTAAACATTTAAATTGTGCTGTTTTAATAAAATTGAAAATGTAGAATGTGGTTGGCACTATATTTACATGTTATTTAAACTTTTCTTTTTATTCTTAAAGTTTGAATCATAATTCTTATTTTGGGAAACCTTGGATATTTGAAACTTAAGATAATGTACTTGTGATTTAATTTTAATAAACTCTTTACTTAAATCGCAAACTTAATTTGGCAAGAGAACTTTACGAAATTCATTTAATGTATTCAAATTAACTTGTGTATTAAATCACTTCCTTTAATTGGAGATCATTGTTCTTTGGATGTTTTTCTAAATATAATTTAATAGAAAGGGGTTATTTAAAGTAAAATTGCTTCATTCAATTTTCTTAATGAATATTAGAACAAGCTCTAAATGAATAAACTGTTTCTTGGCATTTACTTTATTATATATTAAGAAATCTCATTTTATCCTTCATATTCATTCTGCATCTTAAACTCTAATTTATGCAATGGTGTATATTTTGATTTCTGTTCTAATTTCAACTTTTCTTTTTCAGATTTTTAATTCTACAGCTGTGAGATCTCCTGTGAAGTTGCTTAATTTCATGAAATGAACACTGGTGATTTGTCATGTGGCATAGTCTGCCAGTATTTATTTTAGTCTTATTTATTTTCTACATTACTTTCAATTAGGGATGGGAGAAGTTACCAAGACTGCCAGAACTATCATGCCGTTGATTATCAAGTCGAATGTCTACCTCGGCATAAAATTTATGTAAATCATCATGTATTAGGAAATTTTTGATTTTAACCTGAAGTTCCATATGGTTCTCAGACAAGATCATGGCACTTAGTTTTTCTATATCATGTGCAAAAGTTTATTTTGTGAAGTGTTGTGTGGCCGTTTTTTGTTCCTGGCGATGTGTTAAATTTATCTTTTATCCAATTTGAGACTTGGCTCACAACTACATATAAAAAAATATAATGAATTTCTCATGAGTTTTTCACAGCTGTGTAAATATTCTGTACAGTGGGACTTTTCATGTGTTAATGGTGTCATACTTGTAAATAATACACCCTTCCCTCGAGTTGATGATTTCATCAGCACTGTTTCATCATGTTTTGAAGAACGATGGTTTTCTTCAAAGACTATGCTCATCTGGAAGGCTTTGTTTACTAGTCTTGTCGATTGCCAATTAAGTGGTTTTCGTGAAAATTGAACTATACAAAATACTATATATATGTTAATTTTAATTTTTGGAAGCCATTTTTTGCTTTCCAGATGGGCATTGCTCTTATTTGTAGGTTTTCTACACCTATTTTTGTAATCTGAAAATGGATCTGATTGCACATTTCTCTGGATTTATTGTATACTTTACTTTTTATTTTGTAAGCAGCACTTTTTATTAAATGAATTGTTCACTTTATTTTTATGAAAGTCTTGAGGTTTTTAAAGTGAACAATAACCAGTTAAACTGACATTTCTAAATGTATTATTTTTAAATCGTGTTCTGTCTTTACCATCCTATCCAGAGAAATGTCAATCAGTTTAGTGTACATATTATATATTATATTTCAAAGACAAGTGATCTCAAAGTCCTTGCACCTAAACGAGTATCAATTTGTGTGTTTAAGGAGGTGCATCAGGGAGTTTTTAGGTAACAATTCTGAATGGCTGGCATGGAAACTCTTAATCAAAGAATTATTTAAATCGTGAGATCTAGTGCCAATGAGTGTTGATTCTGTTAACTGAATTGCCCAGAGGGGATTATGGTGCACAACTTTCTGTTTACAAGATTCCAAGCAGTATGAAGCGACAAGAAATCTTCAGACTGGTTCAAGTGCTGCTCCAAAGCCTGCTGAAATGGTTGTCTCTGTTCCAGGAAAGCATGCTGCAAAACGTCATTTTTTTTTAAAACCTCAGATTTTCAACTTAATCAAAATCGGAAACATGTCCCATATCTCGTTTAAAAGTTTTCTTGTCTATTATTTTTCGTATTCGAATGTGGCACCTGTATCCGATTTTGTACTGAGTGAAACCCATTCTGTGCCAAAATGTGTAGCAATTCTTCGGAATTTTCACTGAACGCGTAATGATCCTAATTTATAATTCATTTTGCACAGCATGGTTGGGCTGTATTTGTAGCCACGGTCCCGATCCCCCGTTGGCTTGCTCATTGTTTTGCTCAGGAAAATTAAAACACTTTTTCCATCAGTGTCGTAACAAAGTGGATCACTAAATTTATAAAGTGAATTCAAAATTATTATTCGGCTAGTTTTCCTTTTTTATTAAAAATGACTTTTCTGATCAAAATTGATGATTATAAGATGAAATAAAATGATTCTAATTGGCTATGTGACTTTCATTGAACTTATTTTTGCTTTTATACTTGCATAAACCTTTAAAACATGAAACTCTAGTGCACTGCACTCTGTTCTTATACTATTAAAATGGAATTTGCATCTTGGATAAATAGTCAAACGTTACTTTCTGAAGTTTTTGATTTGTTTCGAGCCATTCCAGACTTGTGTAGAATTAAGCATTAAATTCTACAACTTCAGGTTTAAATTCACTATAGAACTTGCATCATATTTGAGTACTTTCTGGCTTCAATTACTATCTAAAACAAGTAGTTTCATTAAGTCTTCAGCCTAGGTACACCACAATATCTTTTCTCTTGTATTGTATGGCTCCGATTTAAGGTGTAGGACTTTCCTACCTTTTATGCTTTAACAAATTGAAATGGTTTCATTTCCTGCTGTATCCTTTAATTTCAAAATCGCTCAAACCTTCAGATTTTTACTTTTAATACCTAGTACCTCAAAACATCCCTGGACTAGACGGATTATCAGTAGGTAGGGATTATTTGGTTTGAGAGTAAAATAAGTATGTGGGAAAATTAATTAAAAGTAGTTGTGTGTGATGTAGAACAAAGATGCTGCAACCAGAATCTAGTGGTATAACTGAGAATATCTAGGTGGCCCCCTTTGTGAAGTCGGATTTAGGGCCCCAAGCCGGGTATTAAAGGATTGCAAAATCGTAATGCATCTTCATGTTTTACGTAAAAATAATTAACTTGCCGCTGAATACGAAATCAACCAGTGTCCGAGTAAACAAAGTAAATGTATAACAGTGTTTATTAAAATGTTGATAGATAACTTGGTAATTCAAATAGATGCCAAGATTGACTCTCTAGGTAAATCGCGAACATGATTGACTTCTCGCATTTTCTAAGCTAAGTCTCTGAATTCGCCCAATTAAATTTTTCTTGCTTCTGCAATCCTTACCAAAGACTAAAAGGAGAGCCTTTCTTCTAACATTGTACAGCTTCAAATTTTATTAGCTTTAATTTGGAAAATGTGACTACTTTTCCACTATTACAGAAATAACTGGAAGAGTTGAAAGAAATAGAACTGCTGTGCATCCGATAAACTTGGCACTACAAACTTATTTTGAATTGTCAAAAAATCACTTGAATCTTGTATCTAATTTAGTTTAGTTAAATCTTCGCTAAAAGCTACTTTTTGTGGCATAATTTGATTTTAGAAATTCACTATATAGGCAAGGTATTCATTTTAAGTCTCAAAATTTACAATTTTTGATATAACAGTATTGCACATCTGGTTATGTTCGCTTGATTAATCTATTTTATCACTAGATCTGGTCTCTTTACCTTGCCCAGCGTTGTTAAGTGTTGCGAGCATAATTTTTCTAAGAACTATTGTTTTTAGTACTAATTAACTGCTCGTTTCCAAATACAGTTGGACCTCCATTTAACCAACGTCACTAAATCCCAAAAAGTTAGTTCTGTGAAAAATTCGACCTTTAATGTAATTTAGAAAGCACTTGAAACACACAGATTTTAAACACTGCATACAAAAAAGTATTACTTTAAAAAAAAATATTAAAAAAACGAAAAAACCCATCCAGAGGTGCAGTATTTTACACTTTAAAATTTTTTTTTCAAATTAATGAATTTTAACATTTTTTCTAATTTTAAACCTACAAGTAATTTTAAATAGACGTCATTTTATATCCATTAATTTTAAGCATACTCTCGCATGCGTCCTTAAATTTAATTACTGGTAAAATCCGTTGATTTTATTAGTTACTTGCTTGAAAAAATTAAGGCAATTTCATTGCTCCCAACCCAAATCGGTTGGTGAGCCAAATAAAAATTTACTAAACGGAGATGGATTGCACATATCGAAAAACAAATTGTTCATAATATCTTATAACCTTTCAAGTTATGAGATACTAGTTTTTGTATGAAACTTGAGATTTTTTTTATATCAACGGATAATTAGTTGACGCGTATCATAGCAACCTACTGCTTTACTTTGTTTTACCAAGTTAAATTTGGGATAAAAGACTCGCGGTAAGGTTCCAAATGCGCATAGCCAATCGTTTTAAATTTGGAAATTTATATTCTAAGATATATTTTTGATAATATTAAAGCTTATTCCATTCGCACAGGCTTTTTAATCTGATTGATTGTGATTCTATTAGCCCCATTTGTAAATTTGGAGGCGCAGATTCCAACTCTACATTAAGTGGAGCTAAAACTATTGTAAACATTTCCTCAAACAAATCTCACTCGAAATGTTTTCTATTCTTTTTACTCAAATTTGTCGCATAAAATTGTAGAGAGATTCAGATTTCTTCAACTGCGGCAATTGGACAATCTTTGGGCCGAGTGGTCGAGGCATCGGATCGTGGCTAGCGTGTCATGACTTCGATCCCATTACCACTGAAGACCCGCCGTATAGGGGAGCGATGCACGTTAAATCTGTCGAGAGGTCAAACGTCCTCCCGTTGGTGTGGTGTGGTAGGAGAGGGGGTGCCAGCACACGTGTCCACGTCACTTGACCATGGTTCAAAATTACGCGGACCGTCCCCAAAAGCCCTCGTGTAGCTGAACAGTGGGACGTTAATATTCACTTACTGGACAGTCTGACATAGTTATCGTCTGTAAAAGGCTTCATATTTTTAGCAATAATGGGAGATACTCGAAAGAACTGACAATACCATTTGATTGGGCAGTTTGCTTATGAAATGTATTGTTGAGATGTCAAATTGTTCTTCAAAGATTGTAACTTAACTTTTTTAGTTTACCAATTTCTCCATGATTTTGTTCATCGTGTCTTTTTAGATTGTATGATTTTACATTTGAAATTGATTGACAAATCAAACATACATCTTTTACATGAATAAAAAAAAATTAAATTTTCCCATTCACTCAGACCGTCTATTTTCATCAAGTTTTCTTTTCTTTTAAATTTTTCTTTCAGCCATGACGAATGAATATCCAATAGAAATAAAAACGATAATTATTTATAAGTAAAAAAAAACTTAAGTTTACTTTCCACCTGGATCAAGATTACAATCGCAACAAAGTTGAAAGTCGACCAGAGAATGGCGGAAGAATATCTCCTAGCCTATAAAGTTCTTATCTACTATAAATTTGTGCTGCCATCTGACGCTACGTAGAATAACTATCTGCGTAACATTTTATACTTGTGTTCCAGAATGTCTGCATAAAATTGATTTAGATTTTCAAAATTTTATTTCAAATTTACAAAAGAACAGCATTGTAAGGAAAAAAGAACAGTGTAATTATTACGCTATTCGACAAAAAATTTTTTCCCCTGCCCGATGGCCAAATGTTTATTTTCTTAATGCTTGGAAGTCAAATGAAGGGGGTGGGTCAGAACACGATTTTTTCGTTTCAGCCGTCTATAGTCCAAATGTCTGAAATGATATAAACAGTTTCATTTAATTTGTTTTTAAGATTTTCATTTCGCGCTTCTAAATATCCTTCCTCGTAGTCTTGGGAGTGTGTGAGAAGAAAAGGAAAGAAGTGTATCTTTTAAAGTTTTTGATACTGATACTTTGAAAATAAGTCCTTTTCTAAAACGAAAAGAAAAAAAATATATTCAAGCGTTGACTTGTAAATATTATTTAATGAATACAGAGATTTCGAAACAAAGGCGAATTAATACATTTTTTAGATACTAAGGAAAAGATGATAAATAACAGATATAAACAATAAAGCCCTCTGTTGAAAAATAGTTATTGAGAAAATGTCGTACTCTTGCACGAAGAAGATTCTGTTGTCATAGTGACTACATTCAATTTTGAGTGGTGCAATTGTGTATAGGTATATTGTAAAATGCTAATAAAATTAAGCGTTATGCCCTTTCAGATATTTTTAATGATGATCAGTTTTTAATGGAAAATTAATGGATTATTTACGATATAATGAAGCAAATTATTTCTTTATGGTGTCCCCCCCCCCCCGATTTTATTTTAGAGATTAGTTAAAGAGCTTGGGGAAAGGGAAGAATTACTGCATGTAATTTTTTAAATCTGTGATCGATCTAGGAGATTCTGTGTTTTAAAACAATGTTAATTTATTTGTGCTCTGATTTATAATTACATTCACATATTTCTATTTATTAAGCACATTAGTTATCCAAATAATCTGTGTGTTTTCTTTCATAGCTTTCATGATTTTTTACCTGTAACTGGTATACTGAATTGACCAAAACGAAAAAATATGTTTTGAAAAAAATTGTAGGATATATAGTAAGCTAAAATAAAAAAGTTTGAGATTTCTCCATTTTTTTAATTGACTAAAAAAAAAAAGGGGGGGGGGGAATAATATGACCTTATTTGTTCCAAACAGATCCAACCATAGTTTTTCGAGCTCAAAAAATAAAACTAAGGATGCGTGGTTGGTTTGGGGCGATTGTAATACGCGTACATTTTCCTGCCAACAGATGGCGGATGCTAGCAGACCGTTGATGAACGCAGAAAAAATTAATAAACGCTACCAAATTTCCGTTTAAGCAAAATCTTAGAAAAACCTGAATAACAATATTACCTCACATTTTGTACCAAATTTGACGATTTCTAGGAGCTATCGGGGAAAAGAAAGATTTCAGCTCAGAGAAAACATGCGAAGGAGTCTCACATCGCATTGATTCCTCAATCGCACCTTAAGATTGTACTGGGATATTGTCGGCAAAAGACTAGCCCTTTTGGTCGCAACTATTTTTCGCAACTATCTATCGCATCGCAACATTTTTTTACCGGAACATCACGAAGCTTGTTCACTAAACTAAGCTCAGTGGGAAGCAGCTCATGACCTAATGTGCCCATCTCAGTATACATGACCTTGGGCTCTGAGGTACATGAGCAGATGTCCCGATCAGGTGATTAGTCTAAAGTGAAACCCCCAGTGTTTAGTCCCCCATCAAGTTTGGTACTCATTTATCGACCCATTGAAGGGATGAAAGGCTGAGTCGACCTTGCCCAACCCGAGGATAGAACACTGAAACTATGGTATGGAAGCGCGATACGCTACCTCTCGGAGTTTGTTCAACAGTAGGCAATAATAGGCACTAGTCAGAGAAATCTTAAGACTTCTTGAGGCTTTGGGCCCCAATGCAAAATTAGGTGACCCTTAAAAGTAGATGGTATATTCCAGTGGCGTAACGGAGAATATTAGGCACCCCTCCCCTGCAACCCCTGCAAAGTCAGGCTTGGGACTCAAGCCGAATTTTACAAAGGATTGCAAGTCTATAACATCAGGCTTTGGCCCCCTAGAATCTTGCCTCCTCCCAGGGGTGTACGTGACGCCACTGGTATATTCGTACCCTTAAAGATGACAATTACTCGTACAAACGGTAATCCGCAACAAATAAATGTGCGTAACTCAATAATCTCAAAAACCTAGGTCCAAAACCGACTCGACCGACTACCGCCTTTCAACAAAATGAGTAACGATTAAGTATGGTAGTAGATCTAGACCAGGGGTGGGCAGACTTTTCCACGGTACGGGCTACTTTTAATTTTTTCAAGATCTTGAAGTCCACCCAGTATCAGTGGCACACACAAAGGAGGGGGCGGAGGTCCACGGGCCCGGACCCTCCTCCATAGTCCATGATTTTATTTCGATCGATCATAATCCCATGTATATAATACGTTAAATTTAATGAAGTATTTGTTATCAATAATTTTTATTAATTAATGCTAATTTCTGATTCAATAATTTATTTCTTACTTTTCTTTGTTCCCGAGAATCTACGAGATGAAAAGAAAAATATGATTGGCAACGTATTGGGGTTGGATATAAAAATGGTAGACATTCGACCCTGGGCCACCGCTCACCCTTTGAAAAATTCACGAATGCACCCACTGCCCAGGGTCGAAGGTGTGGTGAGGTAAAGAAAAAGCCAACAGTATTTATTATAACTTAATAATAAATACGAAAACTGTACTTCCCTACGTAAATAAAATAAAAAACTCACTTTTTAAAAAAACACGTTTAAAGCAAAACGCAAAATACGCATGCTCTCTTGATATTTATCCACTCGACAATGTTTGGACATATTCAGATGATGCGTTGCTTCAAGGCCCTCCATTACTCTCCAAGGCTTGGAAATTACACTTCGTCAGGCGTGGAACAGTATTCAACAAAGTCTCATCTGTAACCTCATCGTATCCATGCTAAATATGAACAGTTGTGCGGCATTCTTAGCAGTTCGAGGTGACCGCACACTAGATTAAACATCCAGTATCATTTCCAAACAGTAAGTTTTTTGTCATTTGATTGTAGCAAAAATGTTACAATCAAATATAATGTATATATGTCATGTTTTCTACCATTCCAAAGAGAATTAAAGCTCCCATACAATTTTTTCTTTCTTTTTTTCTGTATTGCATTTTGTAGCGTCTGTATTCTCCATTTTATGCCCATGCAGAGCTACCGCGCAACGGTTTCTTCACTTTTTTTGCTCTCTCTCTGTCTCTCCTAACTTTTTTGAGGAGTGTATATATATTGGTAAAAAAAAAGTCAAAAACGGAAGTCGAATTAAAATACCTTAATTTTTTAAAATTATGATAAAAAAGGAAAGGGTTTGTACTGGATAATGTTACAAAATACAGTTACAAAGGAAGGGGAAAAACCACTTTCACACACACATATAACTAGTGATAGTCAGCCTTATGTGAAATTTAACATTGTTTTTTTCTTTTTTAAAATTCCGATATCCAGTTTAATTTGTGTTATTACAATTCTTATATTTTCTTAAAATTTCTGTCTTTCAGCCGTGTTCTTGTTTGTGATGTTCTTTATTTTACTAAGAAGCTTTTCATATTAGTAGGAACTGACAAAGGTAGATCACATGAATATTGCATGTTTACGAATTCCCGGATATTCCCCCCCCCCCTCTTCTGTCATGCACTTCGGATAAATATCGGTTAAAGAAGGATATTCATGAAATTTACTTTTATTGCAAAGTTACACTGTAAATCTATAAATTCTGTAAGTTCAGATGGAACACTTTCCATGTCTACTGAAAATGACACGGAGAACATTCTCATAAAAGTTCCATTCTCACGAAAATTGGAATATCTGCTTTTGAATTCCTCTTTCGGATTTGAAAATGCACTTTTTATAATCGTATAAATTCCCTGCTGAGTAGAGTTCCTTACACCGTAAATTTTAGAAAATTAATTGAATTTTATATTTATCAAGTGACTCTCCCATAGGATTAATTTTATCTCAAAAACTTTCATAGTCATAAAGATTATGTACAAGTAGATCTTTTCCCTAAAGTCCGACAGGTAGCTTAATCATATAGAAATTAGTAATTATTAATTTGAAAAAGTTAACAGTGTTGCTTATTTGGGAACTGAGATAAATAATAAAAATATTAGCTGGCCCCACAGAAATTTATAAAAGAATCATTGCTGCAAATAGATGTTTTTATGCCTTGAAGAGCTATTTAAAATCCAGTTTTCTCAAATTAAGAGCTAAATTACTTCTTTACAAAAGTCTTATAAGAAGACTTTTAAAATGTCCTTGCTTATGCGTCAGAGACTTGGCCATTGACTTTACGTGATGAGAAAGCTTTGGGAATTTTTTCGAGAGAAAGATCTTATGCTGCATTCTTGATGGAATCCAAGTGAATGGATCATAGAGAAGATCTAACTCAGAGCTCTACAGAATTTATAAGCAACCTGATAATGTAAAATTTGTCAAATTGCAGAGACTTAAATGGATTGGTCATCTGGCTAGAATGAATGAAGATCGTTGCTGCAAGAAAATCTTTCTGACAAAGACCATGGGAAATGGACTTTGGAGCAGACCCCCCGTTCAGATGGATTGACTGTGTCAAGAAAGACTTAAATATTTTAAAGGTCAAAAATTGGAAAATAGTTGCCAATAGTAGAGATGCCTGGAGAAGGCCAGGGTCCTCCCAGGGCTGTCGATCCATTGAAGGAGATCTTTTCCCAGTAAGAGGTTGTACAAATAATTGACATGACCTGTAGTATCGACAAGAAATTCAAAGTCTCTCAACTTGTTCTTATCAATAAACTCATTGATATATTTTCCTTTAGATTCCACGAATTTTTGAACTTCAAAGAAAACAGGCACTGGAGTATCTTTCTTCAGCTTAACCAACATACTTCAGCGCAGTACACAACATCACCAGGTTCAGTCTCCAAAATCACTCAAGAACTTTTGAAGTTGACTATGATTAAATACTCTAGGCCAGATGAAATTAGTCACTTTTAGAATGGTCATCACATTTTTGAAAAGAACTTTTTGCACATATTTTCTTGGTGACTGACACAAGGGAATCATCATAATATTATTTCCACTTGAATTCACATCAGATTTAAGTAATGTAGTTACTTCCATTTTCTCTCCGGTCATAGATAGAACTATCTGTGGTTATAGTAGATATATTGCTGAAGTGTAACTCACATTTATCCAAAGTTTGCGCCAGACTCGAATGCAAATTATTTTCTTCGTGTTGCACTGCAATGGAAACTGGCTAATTCATTTACAACTGAGAAATCTCTATCAACACCAAACTTCAGTTCACGACCAGCTACTTCAGCATATGTTGCATCCGTTGATCATCCAACGCTACAGAATAAAACTAATTTTTTGCATTTGGATTTTAATTTATTGAATACTTGCCGTTATACCCACGGCCGATCCTAGCAGTTGTGCAGCGCGTGCACCGAACGAGGGCGGCCGCATATAGTTCTATCAATTAGGCAAAATTTTAAACAATTTCTAAAAATGAATGTATTTTGAAATGAATAAATGTAAAAATTTATAAAAAAATATGCTGAATTTTAAAAAGTTATTGAAAAATCAAAATAAGTCTCGATTTTCTAATAGCGTAGCATAGCATAGCTTAAGAAAAACAGAATTTTAGTGCATAGTTTGTTGGTTCACATACATTGTCTATTAATGTCTACTTTTAATGTACATCTTTCATTTGATATCAAAGTTCGTGACAGAGCTGGCTATACCGCAATAGAAAAGGCTTTTTTTTTGTTGCTTATCAGCGACACTGGCAATGCACCGTGGATTGATACTTAACAAAGGCGTCTCAAAATTGATTTTTGCGAAAGATGCTTTACGAAAATATCTAATATGGTTAATATTACCTAAGTCATGAGAGTGTTTAAATTCAATATGCATTTGGGGAAATTAAAAACTTTTAATTTAATAATAGCATTACAATTTAGGAAAACAAAAATAGAGGAAGGAAGGGATTTTTTTGCTTATGGATTTAAAACACTCAATAACAGCTCCACCTTTCCTTTTTAGTAAAAATGTTACACTTCTATTAAAAGGTAGTTTCTTGTAATTATATTTGGTGTAAAAAAAATTGAGAAAAACATTGCAGCTTATTTTTATTAAAGAATTTTCATTACGAAAGCCTGTTTGAAAAACACTTTCATAATCGCATAGTATTATTAATGTTAGCGAAGTTTACCGAAGTTCGAAATCTTTTTTTTTATGTTGTAGATACTTTAGCGCTATATTAAAAAAATTGTGGGCTTTATGTATTTTTTTAAAAATCCCAAAATGTAACAAGAGGTCATATAATCAAATAGGCGAATCAAAAGATTCGCAATATAACCCTGAAAACAATAATAAAAGAAAACATTAAAAGCTAATCATGATTTACAGTGCAATACGTTTAACGCGAAATATCAGATAACACGTATACAACGGTCCCGACAAACTGCTATGTATTTTCATGCATTTCCCCCCATCTTAACATGAAAAGATTTTCCTTCTGGAAATGAGCAAAATACGGAAAACACCAGAGATTTCAGAGGGGTTTCGCATTAGTTTTATGTATTATTGGACTGTCCTACTGTATCATCGGAAAAATTCATTGCAGAACATGATGATAATGTGTATACAGCCCCATTCATGACAAGCAAGACATTTTGGAGTTTATTCAAAGCTCTTAAAAATATCATTGATACAGATTTCGACGACGAAAATGAAAGGAATCTTCTGTTCCCACGTCATAAGAAATAAGGAACATTATGCAAGAATGAACAGTTATTCAGACGCTCATTCCATTGGTGAAATGAAGAACAAAATGGATGACATCGAACAATTTCTGGACAATCTATACTAATAAAAGAAAGAGTTTGTGTGTTTCAGCTATTCCGGCCAAATTAAGCAACCCAGAAGTATGAAACTTGGCATGTAGAAGCTATAGGTCGTTATGCTATTAACCTCGAAGAGTTTTTTTCGAAATTTGCTTTAGATTTTTTTAAAATTCAATTTTTATCTGATTTTTCAGCTAAACGGAGATATGACGTCATCAGCTCTGTCAAGTCTTAACATAGCGAAAATTAATATTTTGAGCAGTTTTGGAGGGGATTTTAGCACATTTTATTGTAAATATATTTATTTATGTTTGTATTTATTCGTTTTTTCAACTCTTTGGGGAGGAATGACATTTGTTTTTCGAAAAAATCGTTGTCAAAAAATGTTTTTTCTAAATTTCATTTTTCCGTTTGGCAACACTACTTCGATAACAGTAGATTTTCAATGTTTTTAAATGTGAATCGTATTTGATTCATAACGTATTTTATCCTTTTCCGTACTTTAAAAAAAGAGGGGGGGGCAATATGTACCGTTAAAGTGTACAGATATTCCAGGTGAGGTGATTTCGTTTTTCGCTTAACTTTTGGCTCCGAAAATTTTTTGACGGGATATCAAACATCAGATGCATTGTTAGCCCGCCAACGTTAGTGGACAAAACTAAAGTTTCGCTACCGTATTAAATTCTTGTTTATGTGTATAATTTTTGTTTATCATTTTTTCTTATCAACTTTTGTGATTTGTAATAATGCACGCTGGCCTAAAGCTACTATTTTTACTGTTGTGACCACTTTTAAAGATATTTACTTTCCATAAAATGTTCTATTTAATTTTATGTTCCTGATTAATCTTAGCTCTACTATGATTATCAAAAAAGGCCTGATTACACTCTTCAAACCTTTTTGCTGTATCTGAAATTTTTTTGCTTTTCCATGTTTATTAATTTTATGTTATTCTTAGAGTCAATAATGCAAAAAGATTTGTTCATATTTTGGTAAAAAACAGTTGCAAGGACCTTGGATCTGTACATTTGCTTTTACTTATTCTTGCTAACCTGAATGTTGGTGGTATTATCAATCTAAGGTTGTGCTTGGACTACAATTCATTTCACGTTCATATCACGACAACAGAAGGTCGTCGAAAGTAAGAAAAACTGTTAACTAAATCATTGTCTAAATATCAGTACACTTTAGCGGTACATCTTGCCTACTTCCCATCAAAATCAGACCTTTGCTTTTGTATTTAAGGTTGCTTTTCGGTTTGAATTAATGTTATTTCTACAATAAGCTAGATTACATTATATATATATTTACAAATTTCTTTTATTCATGTTCAAATTTTTTAATATTTTCTGGCAAAATTAAGGCTTAATTTTCTTTTGTTTTCGATAACCTTTTAATTAAAATTAATGCTGTATTTTCTATTTTAGTGTCTCGCATATGCACATATTATTGCAAGTTGGCAATTGTTGCAATAATACGTTAGTACCTTTTCTTTTTGTTGTAAGCTAGATTGTGGTACTATTTTGCGACATCGATGAAACATGGAATTTGCCGATAAAGGTAAAAAGTAATAATCTTTTTTGGTACTTACATATTGTTGCAAAAATTGCCAACTTAATAAATGACTCGCCAAATTGGCAACCATATGCTTCATTTCATGTAATGTTGCCAATAGGTTGCAATAATATGTATGTACCATAGAAAATGACACTCCATTCAAACTAATTGGATTATCAGATTGCCAAGATCATGATTTGAGTTTGAATTTATGATACTTACATGTAAGCGTCATCACAGCCAAATTGGCGCCATGCTAATCGCTCCTTGATATCAAAAGATTCTTACGTGTTTTTATATGAAAAAAAATCAGCCGGATTTTGTTGGGATATAGTGTGATTTGTGTGTGTGCTTAGTTCCAGTTTGGCTGTGATGATGCTAATACGTAAGAACACGAAGGCTAATATGAATTTTTATTTACATATGACATTTTCTAACATATTTTATTTTTGTTCTGAGCTGTTTATGGTATTTTCGTCAAAATTAGACCTTGATTTTTATATTTGAGGTTGCTTCTTGGGTTCAATTAATGTCATAATTTTTACTATATGTAAGGTTGCTTCATATATATTTATGCTTATTTTCCTTCTGTTTCAATTTTTCATGTTTAAGACTTTCTGTGATTTAAGTCATCAGAGATTCTTAAGCTGCGAAAGAAATGACTATATTAAATCTAAAACCAAAAACACTACAGAAGAATCAAATGTATACATATAAAAGTCAAAATGAAAATAGAATAATAAACCTGACACAGCCTTTAACCAAAATAGGTATTACAATATGAATACAATTGACTACATACAAAATAAATCAAAAATTTTTAAGCTGAAAAGAAATGACAGAATCAAATCTAAACCCAGAAATGGTTCGGAATAATCATACAAAATATAAGCAAAACAATGTATATTAAACTGATTTAGTTATTGAAAAAATATATAACAGGTTTATCTGGAAGACATGCATCTTTCTATCAGAATACAGTCTTAAAAAAATTAGTTAGATTTTGGTGGATATAGCGTGATTTGCTTTGTGCCAATTTGGTTGTGGTGATGCTAATACACTGGTGTGCAAAAATTAAGGACGAAGTCGAAAAATTAGCATATCAGCTGAACGAAGAGGCAGAGCGGACAGAAAGACCAATCAGGAGATTAAGTGAGGTGATGTACGGTAGCACATGCGCAGATATGCAGGTAGACGTAATGGGGGAGTGTCTGAGTAGTAAAGCATGTTGTCGGTGTAAGATTAGTATTTCTGGCAAAGAGATTGCACACCGCATAGCAGTTAAAATCACACCGAGTTGCTGCCTCAGCGAGAAATGGCGAATAATCAATCTGTTAGACGACATCTGGATGCTTTTACCCGAGGTCGAATCATTGGGAAGTTGGAGGAAGGTCGCAGTGTGACAAGTGGGGCTGCAGAGTTCGGAATTGCTCACAGCATCGTTTCACGACTTTGGAGACAATTTCAAACTACAGGAACAGCTATCCGGGGGTTCAGTAGTGGTCGTCCACGAGGAACCACACCCGCAGATGACCGGTATATTGCCTTACAGGCCAGAAGAAACAGGCGGCAGACAGCGGGAGAAATCGCTAGACACACGACACAGGTGACTGGACGACCAATATCGCGTTTTACCGTGGCCAGAAGACTGCATGGTGGTGATCTGTTTGCCCGACGCCCTGTACGGTGTGTACCTCTAACGCCTGCCCATCGGAGAAGGCGTTCTCTGTGGTGCCAGGAACACCGGAATTGGAGAGACAATGAATGGGGACGAGTACACTTTACAGATGAGAGCAGATTCAGTCTGAGTAGCGATTCTCATCGCATACTCATCTGGAGAGAGCGGGGAAGCCGCAATCATCCCTCGAACATCATTGAAAGGGACAGGTATGGAGGTGGCGGTGTTCTCGTTTGGGAAGGCATCATGCTTTGGTAGTCGTACAGACCTTCACATCTTCGACGCAGGTTCAGTCAACGGGACCCGTTATTGTAACGAGATTCTTCTTCCATATGTGCGTCTTTTTAGAGGCGCTATGGGTCCGCAGTTCCTTTTCATGGACGACAATGCACCATGTCATCGCACAGTAGCTGCCGAACGGCTCTTAGAGAGTGAGGATATTGAACGTATGGATTGGCCGGCACGATCTCCGGATCTCAATCCCATCGAGCATGTATGGGATTTTCTAGGCAGACGCTTGGTAGCTCGTACCTTACCACCAGTAACGATTCCGGAGCTTCGATTGGCGCTGCAAGAAGAATGGGCAGCAATGCCTCAACAACTCATTGACACCCTCATTCTCACCATGGGCAGACGCTGTGAAACCTGCCTAGCAGTCAGGGGAGATCATATCCCCTACTAAAGACCGGATCTTTCTTGCTGGACACCCATCACAGAGATGTTTTGGCCTTCAGTCGCATTGCGCTCCATGCTACTTTTTCAATAAAGCTTCTTATTATTCCTCTGATTTCTCTTTTAGTAAGTGTTGCTTACATTACTCATGTCCTTACGTATTGGGGATCTTACGGTATTAAATGTGTTGATTTGGAATGCTTTTGTACAAAGTTATATTGAAAAAATCGTCTCATCCTTAATTTTTGCACACCAGTGTATGTAAGAATACAAAGGCTAATATAAATTTTTATTTATGTGTGAGGTTTTCTTTTTGTTAAACTGAAATTAGTGATGCTATCAATCTGCAGTTATATTTAGGCTATGTATAGCGTGAAACTAAGTCAGCGTGACCATTTGGTCAAAAAAATAGGTATTTATGTATTATCGCAACCTATGATGGCATTATATGAAACGAAGCACATGGTTGCCAATTCAGTGTGGACAACACAAAGGAAATTATTGCTGTTGTCAACTTGATGAGTTATTAATAGAGTTGGCAATTGTTGCAATAATACATAAGTACCTAAAAATCTTCCTATGATATTTCAGTTCTTACATATTATCGCAACCTATTAGAGACATTACATGAAACAAAACACATGGTTGCCAATTTAACGCGCACAACACATGTGAAATCAGCGTTGCCAACTTGGCGAGTAATTTTGAACAGTGGCATTCGTCAATAAAATCTTAAGTTCCTACATTTCCTTCTGTTAAAAAAGGGCACTGTTTTTCCTGATACTAATGTATTAGAGTCACTACAGTCAAAGTGGCTTTTTTCACCAAAATTTGATTTTTTCCCCATATAAGAATCTGTTATTTTGATATTGTGGTGCAAATTTTGCTGCAATGACGCCAATACTTAAGTACCATTTTCCTTTATTGGCAGATTCCATGTTTTTCCATTGTAACAAAAAAAGTAGAAAAATGCAACTGAAGAAAATGACACTCAATTCAAACTAATTGAGATTAACAGATTGTCAATATTGTGATTTTAAGTTAGAATTTCTATTCACGTATAAGATTTTGCTTATGGTAGTTTCATCAAATCTTTATTTAAAG
This sequence comes from Trichonephila clavata, assembly GCA_019973975.1. Lineage (NCBI taxonomy): Eukaryota > Metazoa > Arthropoda > Arachnida > Araneae > Nephilidae > Trichonephila > Trichonephila clavata. The sequence goes on along the minus strand of BMAO01024324.1, from coordinate 58,981 downwards.
TAGCTTTTGGTTTGAATTAATATTATAATTTCTATACAATATGTAAGGTTACTTTTATATTTATTTGTTTCTTTTATTTCAATTTTAAATATTTAAGATTTTCTGCTATGTGTTTTTTTATTGTTCAAAACTTTATGGCAATTTTATCAAAATTAAGGCTTACTTTTTCTGTTTTAGATAACGTTTTAATTTAAATTGATATTATAATTCCTATTTCAGTGTCACAGTTTTATTTTTTCTGAATTATCCTTTTCTTGCGTATCATTGTTGGTACAGTAATTATGTGATACAAAGACTCAAGAAGTCTATTTTTCAGCCTAATAATAATTTGTGAGGCCTTTTGTAAACAGAATCTTCGATCATGATTACCTATTCATGACACAAATATCAAAGGGTTTTTTTTACAATCAATGAAACTACACCTTCACTTCTCACCAGAATTTTTTTTTGTCATGTCCATTTCTTCACAAAAAACAAACAAACATCTGTTAGAAAAATTATGGATGAACACGGAAACTATGGCTGCGATTAAATGCTCATCAAAGTAATTTTCCTTCTGACAAATCTGTTCATATGCAGATTGTATATATACACATGCATTGTATACATTTTTTACATATAAATGTTGTATGTTTTACATATCGATGCCATTTTCTGTTGTTGAAGATAAATATTCATCCTTACTAATAATAATTCCTTCATCAGCATATTCAATATTTTGTTCAATGTAGAGAATATTACTTAAAATATAACAAAGAAAATGACACTGAATTCAAACTAATTGTTCTTAACATGTTGGTAATATCGTGAAGATAATGCTTCATATTTATGAGGAACCAGTATGTATCATGTTTTTTTTTTTTTGCGTGTCGCTGTTTTTTGCCTTATGGTCCTTATGATCGATAAGAATTCATCTTTGTTTTAAATGAGAAAAAGTCATAAATTTGACAAAAAGCTATTTGCTGAAACTATGAAAAGGTGACCTTGAAATAATATTCTCATATTTTCTTTGGAATTCCATTTTGACCAGATTTTTCGTCATGACTTAACTTTGTTTCTGGCAATCTTGCAAATCAGAAAACTATATCAGGTGTGGTCGCAAAAATGTTTGCACAAAAAAAGGATGCACCTTGAAAAGATTTTCTCATATTTCCCTCTGGGTTTCTTTAAAATTCTGTGTTGAAATGATTTTACGTTGCTTCTGATAATCTGTTCCTCACGTAGTTTCTTGGAGATCATATGCATATTTTATGTTATCATACTGTCCATATATGATATATATATTTTAATTATTACTATAATTATTTATCATTGTATGTACTCATTCTTTTGCTCTTTGCAATCAAATTATAATTTTTAATAGAAACATTGCAAAAAAGTATTGTTTTAAGAATGTGTTTTTTAACAATATGGTTTATTATTTGTTTCATTTAGTACTGTTGTTGGTTCTGGACTATTTCAACGGGGACCTGTTTTAGGTAGATTTTAATTTTAGTTCATACTAATTAAATTTTTTTAGTATTGAATTACATCTAATACTCTATATTAGATGTATTGCAGAGATGTTAGATAGTATTATATGAGGTATGGGTGCAATGCTAATTTAATTTTTTTTTCAGTTGAAGGCTTTCTAATATTTTTTATTTATGATAGCATTTCGTGAATCAGTTTATCATCATTAATTTTTTCTTTCGGTTCATCTATTGCAGGTTGTTTCACCCATAGCAGAAACTTACAACTGCTATAACTTTTTCTTTAATAATTTTTATTTATATTTGCATTCATTCATATCTATTTACTCTTCAACTTGCTAATTTTTTCTCTTACATTGAAATATTTGTTTTTGTTAAATTATTATTTACTTTGAGACAAAATTGCAATTTGTTTAAAATTATTTATAGTGAGAACATTCATTTGAAAAAAATATTTTTAATTTTTGGTTATACTACTTTTTTTATACAGGGTTTATCCTCACTAAAAATATTATAATTGCTATAATAGATGAATTTATGTTTTTAACACTTAACCCGTGCGAAGAACGGGCATTTCAACTAGTTTAATAATAAAAAAGACAATGCAAAGAAAAATATCAGATTGTTTTCCAAAAGCTCAATAAATGTTTTGTTTTCCAAAAAACTTGAAAATGTTGTATTAAATTTCATTAATATACTGTAAATATTTTTTCCTTTCATTTTTATTAAATACATGTAGATATACATATCTATGTAAATAAAATGTACTTTAATAAGATTAACTTTGTTGAATATATATTTTTTTGCCATTTTCTTTTGACACGAAATAATATTTCAGTCCTTTCAGTTTCGTGTTAAACGATTTTCACTGTACATAGATCTACCCGCTTATTTCATATCATTTCATGTAATCTTATCCACTTAGCCCAGTGCTTCTCAAACTTTCAACATTTGTGACCCAAGATTTAATCATAATTTTCATCGCCCTTCTCCTTCCCACCATCCACAATAACAAAGTATTGAATTCAATAATACTATACTTCGACCGTTAAAAGTACAATACGACTTAAACCTCTTAAGTGTCACTGACGTTTATAAACGTCTCGCTCAGCCAAGGCGTTAATCGAACGCATATATATGTCATTCCGAAATACAATCTTTTCTGTGCACTGTTATCCATAAAATTATTCCAAAGGCTTTGGAATGCAATAAAAGAACATTGACAGTATTTGCGAAGGATTTACTTAATTGAGAGGATTTGCTTTATATATTTATTCCTTTTCTTCCTCTCCCCCCAATACATCACATTCGCCCGCCTATGTGGAAAGCGGTGGCATTGGGGAGCGAATCGCATAACTTTTAATCGGCAGTGAAGGGATTAGTTATAAACCGTACAAATTATCAAGACAAGAGTTTCTTTTTGTATATAATTTTATTTATGACAAGCCCATAGGGTCACTGGTAATTATTAAACTTGTTCTTAACTTATTATTGTTAAATTAATTATAAAAGACATATTGCGCAGTACTTATATATTTATAAGTGTATTATAGCTGTGTAAATGTGTATTTTATTTTTTATTATGTCAAAATGTATTTTGTTTGCTTACTTTCAGTAGATTAAATTTTTTAAAAAATAATCTTTTGTTTTCAACTGTTTAATATGCTGGCGTTCCTCTCGTAGAGTTATTACGCGCCCCCCATCCTTGGGGGTGCGTCCCACAGTTTGAGAAATGCCCTTAGCCCCTTACCATGTCACCGGGGTTACTATTTTCTCTATATTAGCATAATTTATCCGTCTTAAATTGTACGGTGATTGTTTAGCGTGAAGCTAGGCAAGAGAACTTCGTTACTTTTTTGATTAATATTAAGATTGACGATTTGGTCAATTAATCATTAAATTTGGATTAGAACGAATTGAATTAGAAGGTATATTGCCTAGACGTAAGTGATCCAATTTGTTGTTAATTCTCCTAGTATCTTGTCTATCCCTCGATTGCTTCACATATTTAGTAATTGGTGCATTTCTTAGTTTAGGTTGTTGAATTTGTGTCGTAATTGAAAATTGTTAATAAATAGAATTTGTATTAACTATGGCTAATCTTCCTTCCAACCCTCTCACACTAAGAAAGGGCACGGGCAATCCCTTACAATCTTAAGAGAATTTCACACGTGTTGCACTGTGGTGTGGCTATTGTCTGCGTTACTTCCGTCAGGTATGAGACACAAACTTACGACGATAAAGCGAACTTTTGGCGAAACATAGGTTTTTTTCCACCAACCACCGGTCAGGTTAGCGGCGAATACGGGTGTAAGAGTTCATCGACCTTAAGGTTCGCTGAGAGGATATTGTCTTTGACTGTTGCTGTTTTACAGCATCAGAAAAAGAGTGTATACTTCTTTATAAATCGCTCTGTTATTTTACACCTGACAGCCACTAACAAATAACGATTGTAAATTCTGTTCCTTTAAAACCTTCTAATCTAAACTCAGTGGCATAACAGCCCACAAGGCCTATTGTGCCCATCTCAGTATACGTGACTATTGGTCACGATACTGATATGGTCAGTATACACGATACCTGAGCAAAGGTCCCGATCAGATGGTCAGTGTGAAGTGAAATCCCTAGTCCCCAAGCAAGCTTGGTACTCATTTATCGACCCACTGAAGGGATGGCAGGCAGAGTAGACTTTGACCAGCCCGAGGATAGAACCCCAGACCTGTGGTGTGGAAGCGCGATACACTGCCACTCGGCCACTGGGCCTCTTAAGACCTTCTACCTCCTTTTTTCTCCTTTCTCCCCAAATACTCGCATGTTCTTGATGTTTCATAGTATATTCTACTTACCTTTATGGATATCTAGTATCACTATCAAAGCTCTCTATCTTTTGAGTTTATATCCCCTCAGATCTTCTTTAGAAATTCTAAAACATTAAACCGAGGGTGCATTTACTAAATTAGAGCTTATTAAAGTGGGAGTCACAATTCCATTTGGAATCTCGTACCTAAATTCGAGAAATGAAAAAATTAAGCAAAATGTTTTTTAAAAGGTTCTAGGCCAGCGCTTCTCAAACTGTGGGGCACCCCCTTTTGGGGGGGGGGCGTGATAACTCTACGAGAGGGACGCAAGCATATTAAGAAGTCGAAAACAAAAGATTGTTCAAAAATTGTTAATTTACTGAAAGTAAACGAACAAAATATATTCTGACATAATAAAAAATAAATAAACATTTACACTAATGTAATACACTTATAAATGCATCAGGATTACACAATGTACTTTCTAATTAATTTAACAATATTGAGTTAAGAACAAGTTTAATAATTACCAGTGGGCTTGTCATATATAAAATTATATACAAAAATTAACACTTATCTTGATAATTTGTACGGTTTATAATTGATCCCTTAACTACCGTTTAAAAGTTACTTGATTTGCTACCCAATGCCACCATTTTCCAAGTAGAAGCTCGTATGTGATGTATTGTGGGGGGAGGGGAGAAAAAGGATAAATAAGAAAATCCTCTGAAATAAATAAATCCTTCGCAAACACTGTCAAGGTCCTTTATTTCAAGGTCATTTTCCTTTTATTTCCTTCCAAAGTCTTCGGAATAATTTTATGGCTAGCAGTGCACAGAAAAGATCGTACTTCGGAAAGACGTATATATACGCCCGGGGCATTTGACGCATCGGTTGAGCGAGACGTATATACACGCCAGTGGCACTTAAGAGGTTAAAGTCTTATTGTAGCTTTAGAGTCAAAGTATAGTATTATTGAATTCAATACACTGTTATTGTAGGGAGGGGGGCTATATATGAAAATTATGATTGAGTATTGGGTCGCAAACATTGAAAGTTTGAGAAGCACTGTTCTAGACCAAAAAAATTACTATGTTTTTACTGTAACGTCCAAGAAAAGGAATACAATCTGTCTACATATAGCATGTAATCATTTTTTACTTCACAGCTCTTCTTCACAGCTCTTTCTGCAGCTAATGCTAGCTCAGTCTCACGTGCCTTCTATCTCTCAGTTTGAGAGATTGAGGTTATCTCTGAATTCTTTCGTTGAAATCAAAATTGTTTGACATTTGTCTTTTTTTAAGGCTCGTTACAATGCACAAAAGATGTCTTGTTTTGCTATGTTTTTCAAACATGGCTTTGAAAATCATAAAATTGTTTAGATAAACTTTTCAAAAAAAAAATATTAAATTAATTTTAATTTGAAATCAGAATAGAATTGTAACTATCTTAAAAGTACTTCTATACCATTTTAAACTGCATCAGATATACAATTTTCAGTATTTATTTATAGAAGTTTCAGCATTTATGTTTATAAAACTACTTTATAAAACTGACCCAATTTTTCAAAATGTTGAAAACATTCTATATCCTACATTTTCAAATAATTATTCAAAATTTAATTATTTATATAAAAGTAACTTGTGTATACCTAGATTATTCTTATATACATTTGATTATGTCTTTAATCAGCGGTAAATTGGTATTAGTTTACCAAATTATATTCGTTACCGGTTTCTGTATACCAAAGAATTATTTTCAAAGAACTTACTTAATGATCAGCTGTTAATAATTTTTTAATTCTTATTTTTATTTTGTGTACTTTTATATTCAGAGCCGCAAAGATATTTATTCCGAAGAAAAAGGTTGCAGGTGAAAAAAAATTGGGAAGCCCTAAGGTAATCGTAATCAGATGCCAAATTTGGTTGATAAAGTTCCTCCAAAAGAGACAAAATTTGTCGCCAAACATATCCTAGCAATCCCGTTCAAATAATTTATCCTGTACAACCAGTTTCCCTGCACGTAAACTCACTCCGCTGGAAAAAAAGCAAAATTGTATTTTGTAATACCTAACATGTTCTAATATCTACTAAAAAGGGATCAACGATCATGAACGATTCAAACACCAATTTTTTAAAAATTTCAACAACCAATAAAAATAAAATTTATTACGAGTTATTTTGTCTATGAAAGGTTTCCCACAAAAATTACTTGTGAATGTAATTAGTTTCTTGACAGCAAATCTTCCAGTTAATTGTCATCGTTTGATAATTAAATATAATCAAATCTGCTTTTCATTTTGTCATCAATTAATTGAACACGGTACATTAAATGCTAACATTTCTAAATTTTGTTCGACTTTCAAGTAATTCGGTAAGAATTTTTTTTTTAATATGTGCTTACATAACATAAAATTTTTCAAAAACAATGCTATACATATTTAAGCAATAAAAATTTTTGCTATTTTTTAAAAATTTTTTATTTATTTATATTTACATTACTCCGTGAGAATTAAAATTGAAAATAGTATTTTAATAAAACTTCTGTTTTTATTTAAAAATAAAGTAAATAATTTGCCACACAGGTTTTTAAAATAAGCTATTTAGCGGAATAACAATATACCTGGCAGAGAATTTAATATTAAATCTATTCAACTCGAATAAAATATTAAAAAAAAATTCAACATGTGTTGCGGATTTCTTAATCGAACTCCGGTAAGCAAAATATAATAGTATTACTTACCTTGTGCAATCTCTGATTAAAGTTTATAACTTGAATACTCTTATCCTATTTATAAATCTCTATGGGTGGTTCACGAATCTTCTATTGATATACAGCCGACTCTCGAGAATTCGAAATTGGAGGGACCAATGAAAAACTTCGAATTATCAAGCGTTCGAAATATCAAGAGGGTAGAAAAAAACTCTTAAAACACAGGAAGAGAATTTTTCTGTAACACATTTAAATTTGAAACTATGTAATAAAACAACAATTGTACAATGCCTAAAATTATTTTAAAGTGTTTTTAAAAAGAACATATTATCCAATATAAATATTACACAGAAGTTAAAAGTCCTGTGTTAAAAGAATACATTCAATACATTTTTAAACAATCCTACGCATCTCTTCTTCACAATAGTGGATCATCCTTTCTGAACACATGTGTAGCAAGGCCACGTGTTAAACGAAAGATATGGAGATTTGCTTGAGGTGCGGTTGTTCTATTGTCCACTTGAAGAAGGAAAGCAATAAAAGTGTAATTTAGCCTGATGAACCGGAAAACAATAAGAAGGGGTAGCAGACAGATGGTCATTAAAGGGGCCACATTACAGAGGAGACACGCAGATATAATACAACACAAAACTTGTAAGCTCAAACCTGTTTGCTGCAGGACTGTACATGATGGTGAGTGTTCGAATTGTAAAGAGTTTTATAAGATAACTTCGAACTAATGCCGGTTTTAGTCTGGCCAGCCACAGATTTTACTTCGAAATATCGATTGTACCCAAACGTATTGTTTTAGTTCGAAATATTAAGAGTATTTCTAGGGACTGGGCATATACTTCGAATTATCGAGAGGTTCGTATTATCGAAGGTTTGAATTATCGAGAGTAAACTTTACTTATATACAGTCGACTCTCGATAATTCGAAGTTCAAGAGGCCAATTCAAATTATCAAGAGGGTAGGAAAAAACTCCCAAGGTATAAGAAGAGAAATTTTTTTCTAACACATTTAAATTTGAAACTATGTAATAAAACAACAATTGTATAAGATTCCTTTAAAAGTATTTTTATGTAGTACATATTATATATATTTATACAGTATAAATATTATACAGAAGTTCAAAGTCCTCTGTGTTAAAAGTAATTTTTTTTTGTATTTTAAACATTATGTGTGTATGTATTAAAACAACTATTAAAATAATACATATACATAATTAATTTTTTTGACAAAAAGATCTGTTCTTTTTCAGTTTTTTGGTATTCAACCTTTGTCAATAGATTGACTCTACATGATAGTGAGTGTTTGAACTGTCGACAGTTTTATAAGATCACTTCGAATTATCGCGCGTTGTAGTATGGTCATCCGCAGATTTTACTTCGAAATATTGAGTATACTAAAACGTACTGTTTTAGTTCGAAATAAAAGAGTTTTTCTAAGGGCTTAGCATATATACTTCGAATTAGCGAGAGGTTCGCATTATCGATGGTTTGAATTAGCGAGAGTCGACGGTATTACTGCTAATCTGCTTACATCAATGCTCCTTCACAACGTGAGGTTCTCTCTTCAAACAGCTTCATAAAGCAGCTTAACTCCGGGAAATACGCATGAGAACCCTGTACAATAAATAACTGCTAAAAATAATTTTTAAACTAAAATTTATTTCGAAAAGGAAAAAACAAAATCAGGTATATATAAAATTAAGTTATACAACATTGCCATATAAAAATAATTAAAAACAGTATGATAATTTTCTTTTTTTTAAATATTCAAAAAGGAACATTTTAAGAGCAAAAATATTATAGAGACATTGTAAAAATTTTATATCTATATTAATTTATATCTGTTAATTTTTTTAATCTTAACAGTGTGACGGATCTATACGCGTTATAAAGAAATTGAAAGATTAAGCCTTAATAGATAAGAAGACTGCCTACTGTTTAGGTATTAGTCACCTTTATAATACGTTTGATATTTAAAGTATTAAAGATGTTTAAGTGGCAATTAGTTACATATCTACCGTGTAAAGTAATATTAAGGTAGAAGGATGATTATTACAAAGGGGCTAATTTATTAGATGTATTCTCCAAAAACGTGACTCTTGTTCCCTCCCTCTGTTGACTAATCGGAAACATCCTATTTATTGTGATTCATTGAATTGTTTTTGAGTTACTTTAAACGCTGAATAAATAATTTGAAATTATCTTGTCGAATCATCCTTCTCTTCCTCCTACACCTTTAGCCGGGCCTCAAGGTAGACTTGGAGGGTTATTTCAAAAGTAATCCAATAAAAAATAAAGATATGTGATAAATTATTTATTACATATTCTTTTAGATATAATGCAATTTTTATGATTTAATTATGTAGCAAATAATTGAAGGATAACTGTATGTTGGAATCCTATAAAAATAAACCTCACAGAATTTCTTTATAACGATCATTAATATAAGACCAATTTTTTTTTCAGAATGCAATCATTTGTGAAAATATGATAACTCCATACTTACACTCGAAGAAATTTTAACATTGGAAATATTAGTAATTTTTTTACCAATGATTCCTATAATGAAGCATTTTTTCAAAAGAAAGAATGTTTTTAAAAATAATTAATAATTTAATTAAGAAGTTGCTTTCACATTCAGTATGAAAGGCTTCTTGCTACAAAAAAAAATACATTTTTTTAATTCTATGTGATTTATTTAATGAAAGAACTAAAAAACACTGTAAATGAGTGCGCTATTTCTTCGCTTCTTTTAATTTGTTCTTCATGTTTTCTTTTTTAAATTCCTACTATTAATTCACACTCTTCATATATATATCTTGTTCAAATTTTCAATCGTTAATAAAATACTTTTTATTCAACCACTGAAATTCAAATACATTTTTTAAACCTGTAGTAAATGGCACTTGATGTTAATACAGTTTTTTCAAATATTAACTCATTAATTAAATTTTATTTTTTTATTTTAAATTTATTCTGCTTTATTTTTGACGAAGTTACATGATTCAAAATTACGAGGTCCGTCGCCAAAAGCCCTCGTGTAGCTGAACAGTGCGACGTTAATATTCACTCATTCACTCACTGAAGAAGTTACAACCAGCTGCAACAGATGGCGCCACGAAAGTTCAAATATATTTTTTTAAACTATGAAGTGAATGACACGATGCTGTGATACAGTTTTTTCAATTTCTACAAACAGTTAAATTCCGTACGCGATAAAGAGGAAACTCTATGAATTTTTTTTTTCTTTTCACTTAACATTATTATTTAAGGGTAAAAAAAAGAAGAAAAAACAAGATTTTTAATTAGTTTTTAAAATTTTTAAGAACATATATTGTAATATTACTAAAAATCATTTTAATTTTTGTTTGTAAAGGCTAATAAGAAATACCATAATGATAATAAACTTTAAAAATATCGGTATTGTTAAATGCGTTGCAGCTCTAATTTTAGAGTATTTTCTTAAAAGTAGATAAATTTTCGTCAAAAACTGTAAAAAGCTGTCTAATAGATCCTATAGTTCTTTATCAAGATTGGTTGATGATAGCCCCAAGATCATCTTAAAAATCGAGATAAAAAAAACATCATTCGATGAATAATATAAAAAATAGAAGTAGACTCAAATAATAAAAAACGAAAAAAGAAAAATAATAATTATTTTTAAGTTATTGTTTTTTTTTTTTTTAAAAATGCCACGATTCTTTTGAATAAATTTTAGTACACTTTCATAAGTCACCAAAAATCCAAAAGATAGATAAAATTCAGAAATGATAAAACTGTTAGAAGATTTTGTAAATCCCTCAATGTCATATCCATATTTATAGAAAAAATCAAACTGAGAGCATAATAATTCGAATAAATTATCTAATTAAAAATAATCTATTTAATTTTAAATTAATTCCATAGATTAAAAACTCCATTTGATCTCTTAATTATAATATCAAGATTTTTATAAAAAAAAATAATAATACAAGGTCAAAATTTTCTTTTTTAATTTACAGTTATTATGTATACTAAATTTTCAGAGAGAAGTGAACAAAAAATGTTGTAAGTAAAATGAAGTGTCACAGAAGATCTCCTCAATAATAATGAAAGATAAAAAATGGAACAAGATAAATCTTAATCATTCTATATCTCCAAAATAAAAAAATTAAAAATCATTTTGGAGATATAAAAGAGAAAATCTTAACTTAATGTTGGAATATATGGAGAGAATGGTATATTAAATCATCTTGCAAAAACATTTTGACATAGATTAGTTTTACTTTTGACACATAAAATGCATTAAAGATTAAATGATTTTTTAATAGAGAGAGTGTTAAAAATATATATTCATACACATAATATATTTCCACAAGTATTTATGAACATTATATAGCAGATTATATTTCCAGTATTTATTACTGTCATAAATTTTTAGATTGAAGCATCTGTAACCTTTTGTATCCTTTCGTTGTACGTTCAGAAATATTTATAGTAAATGTTTTCAAACTGTGATTTTCTCTTAGACTTTTTATGTCTATGAAACGCAAGCTAAAAGTTAAACAAGGAAGAAAAAAAATTCTTTTTTTAAATTCAATTTCTACTTTGAATGGATGAATAGAAAGTATTTTATTAACGATTGAAAATGTGAACAAGATACATATATATATAGTCAAAATGTCTCTGCTAGAGAGAGATGTATAAACATTAAACAAAACTGAAAAAAAATCGAAATTGCGTAAATATATATATATACATAAATAAATATATATATATACAAAGGGAGAGAGTGAACAAAAAGTAAGAATTGAAAAAATATCATGATTTGTCTGCATTGTTGTAACAATGCACACCCGGTTTGGCTAGTTTGGCTGAAAAACCGGTTTTCGACGCCAACTTTTGTCATTGTTTTAACAGTTACATTGTTACAACAATGAAGATAAATCTAAGTTGGCGTCGAAAACCGGTAATTAATTTAATTTAATTAATTAACCGGTAATTGATGATCTAATATTTGAAAAAAGCTGTATAAACATCATGTGTCATCGACTACAAGTTTTAAAAAATTTATTTGAACTTGATTGGATGAATGGAAAGAATTTTATTAACGATTGAAATCCTGAAAAGATAAATATATATAAAGAGAAAGTGTGAGCTAATAGTAAGAATTGAAAAAAAAGTGCTGAAAAAATAATTAAAAAAAGATACTTCTATTTTTAAACTTTTAAAATTTCGAATATATACTTAGCATTTTTCTTAGACTTCCAAAAATTCTTGAAACATATTTTGTCAGCTTTAAACAATTTTAATTTTTATTGGAATTTTTATATTATCATCTTAATCGTGAATGCTAATTTTGTTTAATGTTATGCAAAATATTTTTTTCATCTTAATCACATCCAAATTCTACTTTAAAATGTGGGATTAAAAGTTTGAGCGTGTTGCCAAAAAATATCCTCCCGAAGAAAAAAAAAATTACCTTTAAAATAATATATTTATGATGTGTGTCATAAAAGAAGTTTTGCGTTCCCATTCCGATAATGTATCTTATTCAGTGTATACATTTATCAGATATACAAATCGATTACGAGTGCTTCATGAAAGAAACATTTTTACCGAGCCATAAATCTGTATTAAGTTAATTTATCCATTTGTATGCACATCTGGTGCTATTTTGACATTGACGCGAGATGCATTGCAGGTGAAGATGAACACCCTAAAAAATAAATTTTTGTAACTATTACCTCTTTTTTGTTGCATATTTTATTCCTCAACTGGTATAATTTACATGATATCAATCACTCTGCAAGAAACTAATTTTTTTAAGCTTTTTTTTTTTTTTAAATAACCGTTGCCTTATTAATATTTAAAATTCGAATGCAATTAGTTTCTGTCTGGCTCCCTAGATGGCGCCATAGTTTTTATTCAGAGTCCTTATGCACTGGGTAGCGACTGTTGAGTCACTAAAGGACAAATTGCGTCACAGACAGTGGGGCGGAGATTTACTCTTAAAATGCGTTGATAAAAAAACCAAAAAAGAGGAAGTTAGTCGCAGGAATCACTTTTTGCAAAGCAGACTTTGTCGACGGACGGAGAGGGGGGTGTTGTAGAACCTGTTCTCTGAGAGTCTGAGCTGCAGCTATATAAGTGTTGCCCGCGTTAATTGTAGACGGCCGCCAGACGGTTAGGAATCAATAAATGACGTTTGCCTTCAATCGCTTCAAGGGAAGCGCCCCAAATTGCAAAAATGCATGTCTGGCGGATGAAAATGGAGGAATCCGCTACTTTTATCATATCTTACTTATCATCCTTGTTCTCAGAAGGTCTTTTTTATAGATCTAATTCCCAAATTCTTTGTATTAATTGTTAAATATGGCGAAAAACTTAGCATGAATACTCATTGTTCACACACACATTATTGACATATAAACACTCTATTTCCTCTGATAAAAATAGATTACAGATACTATATATATATATATCTTTTGGAACAAATCTAGAATGTTGGTAACTGCATTGGGGAATTTTTGATACTTTAGTTTCGGTTATTACCGTTATCTGACTGCTGTAGAATTAAATACGTTTCTGTTTATTCATCTTTTTTTAATTGCTCTTTTCTTTTATAGTGGAATTTCGTGTAAAATTTTGGGTTCATATTTTTTTTTCCCTTCTAGTATTAAACGATTTTAAAATATACCTTATGGCCTTTTTTAGTAGCTATTTATTTTCTGGTGAATAATAATATCAGTAAGAATTGTGTGAATATATAAAAGTTTTAAATCGTTCCCACGAACACATTTTCAAGCTTTTTTTATGGAGATTTTTTTGTAACACATATTAATTCAAACTATTCTTAATTAAATACATCAAATATGTATTAGAAAAAAGGCTTGAATCAAGAAGTAAAGCTTGAGTGAGAACAAGTTTTATCTTATAGATTCTCTAAAATATAACAGAAAAAAATTGACAAATATTAATGAGTGATTTATAATTTACCACTCATATTTTTTTTTGGAACATCCGTAAGTATTTTTTAAAAACTGTGAAAATGCCCGGGGTTATTCTTACTTTTCTACGTATTTAAAATTTAAGAGAATTTTTTAAAAAAAATTATTGAGATCTTAAAGTATTTAATCTTTGAAAAATATTATCTAGCAAATTCTAAAATTTTACTTTTTGCTAAATTGTCCCCCATCAAAAAAGTGTGAAACATAGAAGTTTTAATATTTTTTACTTTCTATTTCGCTAATATAATTTAAGAGAAACCCGTATAAAATTGCAAATGATCTCAATTAACTATTCTAATAATTCTCAGCACAGAAGACTCCCAAAGATTATAAATTATAAAGGGAAAATATATTGTAAAGAATCTTTCATATATTTTAACACCTTCCATGGAATTCATTTTGATATTTTGTTAATTATGTTGTTGCCACTCCACGTGATGCTTATCAAGCTAATAAGCTAGAATTATCTTTTCTATTTTTAGTGGCAAATCATTTATTGCTTTGTATTGTAAACTGAATATTTAAACATCTTTTTTCGGAATCTGCTGATTCACAGTTAGTATGAAAATATGCGTAGTTCTTTTTTCTCAGCATCAATACTTAAATCTTTAGATAAAAATATCTAAAGACTTCTTCACACAAAATAACCGACATGATACAAATCATGAAAGTATATAATTTAAACAATTTAAAATTCCTTTTTTAAAAAAATGTTTTACTATCATGGAAAAAAAAAAGAAAAAAGGAAAACTAGAGACATTTTTTTGTTTGTTTATTTTTTCCCCGCATTGTTAATGATATTAAATCAAAAAAGTATTATTTTCTTTCTTTCTTGTGGAAACAATATTTCAGAAGGTAAATAAAATTGGGCTGGTCACACAGAAGAAAAAAATGACTCAGTATCAAAAACTGCGCTGAAAAATTGTGAAATTTGTTTTTAAAAAATCTAATTTGTTATTTAGAGATCTTTTACTTTCATTTTTAAATAAATGTTACAGTTTTTTTCTGTAAGTGAAAAGGAACATTGGGATTTCAGAAAAATAAACAAAAAATATCTCCCTGCTTCCTTAAAGGGGAAAAAAATTCTTGAATTTTTGTAGTAAAAACGGCAATTGATAAATAAAAAATGAATTGTACTTTTTTGGGATGAAGTACAATTAATATCTGGTGCACCAAAAACTCTGTAATTTTTACTGAAATGCATTTTTATGTAAAAATAGCGAAAATTAATGCAATACATTTTAAAACATTTAGATAAGTCTTAAAAATGATGGTACGTCACACACATAATTTTTACAAAGTACATTTTGATTCTTATATATCAAAGTTTACATGTCACAAGTTACGTACTCGCTGCATGGCCCGGCGTTGTACGGGCTTCTTCAAATAGCTTTTTACCTCGGAAATTTCCCCTTTCCCTCTCGGAATCAGCCCTACCTGATGTGTTTGTGTGTTTTCTATATATATATATATATTAATGTCATTAAGATTCTCTTTTTCGAAATATCTTTTATCTGTTTACCCCGTCAGACGGGTGTTTTCCCTCCGCTTAACCCGGCGTTACATGGGCTTTTACCGAGAGTATAACTATCCCTATGGAAATTTCATCTTTCCCTCTCGACGCCACTAGAAATACATTTCATTTGTTCCGAGTCAAATAGTTAATATATACTTTATATAAAATTTTAGAAAAATTGCTGTCATTTGCTTCAAAGAATTAAAAGTATATGTCCATCTTAAATAAATTAATATTCTCCTAAGTAAACTTTTCCTGAATTTTCTGTTAATTTTCTCTTAACTTTCCAAATTCACATAAGTTGTATAAAATTATATATATATTTGTTCTAGTTTGTGGATATAAAATTGAAAAAGAAGTAAATGTGGAACACAAAATCCTGAACGCATTTAACTGTGAAAATTTGACAATTACGCAGTGATCCTCTTATGTTTATAGACGTTTTTTGAACTGAAGTACAATAATTTTCTATTCTTTTAGACCTAGCTAAATGGAACAAAAAGAATTTGTGGAACAGAATAAACCGTAGCAACCAAAATATAGAGGAACTTCCCAAGCTTTATTTATTACATTTTTAATCTTGGTAGTTATATAGCATCTCAAAGAGATGTACGTATATTAAAAAAAATTCTAACTACATTTTTTTTTTTTTTTACGAGCTCAATCAAGACTTTCCTGTATGTTGAGACGGATTTCCAGGAAACAATTTCTTCTCTATCTTGATTAGAGGCTTTGGGGGGGGGGGGGGAGTTCTTTTCATTTAAAAATACATTTGTATAAATTTTGTTGTGAAATATACGTCATGTCCTTCATAAAAAAAATAAAGTTATTCTTGAAGATTTTTTTAGGGAAACTTAAAAAATAAGCACCTAGTTTGCGGATGAATTTTTGTTAAAAACTGCCGCGCAATAAAGTGATCAAAAAGAATGTGAATGAATGCGAAAATGAATTATGTTTTTAAAAGTATTGTGTTTTTTAGGTACCAACTGGACTAAGTTTCATTTACTATATACAAGTACTACCTGACAATTTTCACACAAAGGCTAAAACAAAATGTTGCATTTTTTAAATAGGGTTCTTGGTTACTGAAAATTTTCGGGACTGTTCTGTTTCGCCGATGCAAGCGATAAAGTCGCCAAAAATGATACAACCAACACCAAACGGAATATTCCCACTGCTAACCTTTTACCATCTCGTTTTCAAAACAAGTCGCGATCTTTTCTTATCAGTAACGTCTTTTTCATAATAAATCGAAAATAGATGAAAGACCAATGAGAACTAACTTATATAACATTTTTTTATGTGTACATAGCGTGTTGTCGTCAATAAAGCCTGTTTGGCGAAATTTGCGCTGGCAAAACGGAAAAGTACCTAATTTTCTTCCATGTAAAACTTTAAAAATAATTTTTGAAAATTCAGTTCAAAATTGATAAAAGCAGGCGTAAAAAGAAATATATACGCGTTTTCCAAATGGCTTGATTTATGTTATTCTGTAGTTATATGAGATCAATAAATTTGTTTTGGGAAACATAAAAAAAATGTTCACCATTTTTGGATTTGTATGTTTTGATTTTTTAATGACTATTAGGAAAGAAATCCTTGATTATAATGGATTCATAATGGATGAATTTGTTTTTTTTTTTAAAGGAGAATGACTTGATGTCGTAGTTTGTATGTAATATTTTTCATACATTTTGTTTATTTATTAAAACTAATATAGTTTCTTTCAGTACAGTAAGAATATGAGTATTTTAGTGGTCGCTTTTGTGTGTATCGAGATATACTCAATTCCATATTTTTAATATTTTTACTGAATGTATTTTTTCCCTCTAATTGCAGGTAAGACAGGAAGCTTATCCTTTGCAGAAAACAAAAAATAAACTATGTATTTAATACTAATTCCGTAATACTAATATAAATCGAGTTCTTCCTAGACTTTTGATCCTTGTATTTAGATCGTTTCACTTTAAGATAAAAAAAAAAACTTTTCCCGGAATTATTATTATTATTACTCTTTTCACATAGAAAACTAATTTAAAATTAGAACATAGAAGTTTGTGTTGTTTAATCATACCAAAACCGTTACTTCATTTGGTAAAAATCTTTGCTTTTTTAAAAATTTATTTCAACCAATGAGGTTTAATGTGCTGGTTATCTCATTATCGTTCAGTTATCTCGGTATTTTGTTTCTACTTCTCAGTCCACCGTATACTTAAGGAATAATTCATTTCCTGAAATGTTCACGCTTTTAAACTTTTGTTTGATTTCGCAGTGACTCATTCGAGTCCAAGCGCATTTATTTTCTGGAATTTTCTTGCTCGGGATGATTCACGTCGCAAGCATCCGTGGTATCTCTACTGACCCATCTCTCTTTTCCCTCTCAACTTCTTTTTTCCTTTTAAAGGGATATTGGCTTTATTTTCAGTTCCCAAATTCTCCCTCTGTACTATTCTTTTTAAATAAAAATTTAAGGCTGGTTTCGCTAAGTATTAGTTACCAGTGATTTGGAGAATTTTTTTCTCTTGTGAAAACTGAAATATTAACTCAAATTTTTTAAGACATATATTCCCTTATAACAGTGTTTCTTAAACTTTCGATCTCCACGGCTCCCCCTTTATGCAGGGACGTCTTAAGATTTCTTGAGACCCTGGGCCCCTATTCAAAAGTAGTCCCTTAAAAGTAAATAGTACACAGTATACGTTGTCAAATACTCGTACAAACAATAACCCGAAACAAATAAATGTACATGATTTACAATCGCACATACTAGCTTGACCGACTGCCGCCTTTTGACTGAATGACTAATGATGGTGTATGGTAGAAGACCAAGGCTTGTACATGGACGGCGGTCATCATATGTAGCCAGTTGACATATCGTCCGAAATTCCCAGTTTTTTGGAAAATGCAACCGGAAATTGTATTTGAAATAATTCAAATTATGATCTTCTTAACGCCGAGTCGAAAACGAGACGAGGCCCCCATTGCGGCCGAGGCCCAAGGCTCAGGCCCAGTTTGCCTATGCTTTAATACGTCCCTGCCTTTATCTATCAGCCTGACATTGCAGAGCCCCAAGATTTTAAACACCCCTTCTTGTTTCCCAACACGTTGCTGAGTGATTGAAAGGTTCCTCAATAATTCTAAGACTGCCCAAGCAATCGTTATCATACTGGCCCGCTATGAATTTAGTTCTTGATATTTGTACATGTGTTTCTTCTGTATTTTTTGAAAATATAACATTATACTCAGAGGCGTAATGCACACCCCAACATCGCGGGGGGGGGCAGGATTCTAGGGGGCCCAAAGCCTGATTGATGCCAAGTACTTAACTTTTGTAAGCATTGCCGGTTTAAGCTCATTTTGGGCCCTGGGTGCAGAAGATCTACGGGCCCCCTTGGCATTGGCAGATCGAGATTTATAACCAGAAAATCTGGTTGTCCAGCTTATCTGCGTCCCTCCAAGTCCCCTCTTCTGGTTCCGGGTCCAAGCGCCCAATGGATAAACCAGCACTGTTTGTAAGATCCAGCTTGGGGGCCCTAAACCTGACTTTGATGGTGGTCCCTAATATTCTCCGTTACGCCACTGATTGTACTAATGGCAATGTAGTTTCTAAAACTGAATTAATATTCTTGTTCGGAATACATGTTCTAGTAGAGTTTTTCAATTTGGGGCAATTTAGTAATCTAGTCTAGGACGGCAGCTGCACATCTTTCACTTTTTCCTCGACGCCTTTCAGAGTCTGTGAAAGAGGGAAATCTTAACATAAAATGACAAACCGTCGCGGACCCCTGGTGGGTCAGTGGACCACAGTTCAAGAACCTTATATCATTTGCTGGGCGTCTTCAAGTTTAGGAAAAGTCAAGTAATTGTTCCGTTATTCCATTTCAGTGCGAAATAATTTTTTTTAAAACTTTGATGTCAAAGTACAGATGAAGCGAAAATCTACTTTTATCAATTCTACTCTAGACGAGTGGTCATGACCTCGAGCTCGTGGAAGGCCACGATAACCTAGGAGTCAAGGACACGGACTCGTGGTCAGAGTGTCATGAGTTCGAGCCTAGTGCCGCTGGAGTTCCAAGCGCCGTGTAAAGGGGCTGATGCACGTTAAATTTGCTGGGGTTCAAACTTCTTCCGTTAGTGTGGTGTGGAGGTTTGGAGAAAGGGCGCCAGCTGGGGTGTCTTCGTTGCTTGATCAATGTTCAAAATGACAAGATCCGTCGCCAGTAGTCCTCGTGTTACTTCAGAGTGTGACGTGAATTAAAATCAAATCAAAACCCAATAAAGAAGTATCATTATTGTTGCTTCTACACACATATATTGCATACCGCTGTGATTCTTGAATTTTTTGTCGTATCTCTTGGCTAGTAGCGATTTGTCCGCATTCTGTCCAATTACTGTCCGGATTAAGTGACATCCGGTCGAATGGAGTCCGGATATGAATGAGGGCTTACAGTATATAGATTTATTCTTCGTGTATTAATGTTTATTACTTCTTCAGCTTTTTCTTAATCTTTATGTGTATCTTAAGAGATCGTATACTGATTATTTATATATCAGTAATATAATAGTAATAATATATATATCTGTAAGATATTTGTATCATGAATCACACACATTTATACGCATTCATTACTTAAACGTTTATTCCTAATTTGATTTTTCAATTTTGTGACTGATTTTGTTTAGTTCTATCGAATAAACTTTTCAGAAGACGTTCGTTTCCCGAAATTGTTCCCCGCCAGTCATTTTGCTCTCTTCAAAAACCTTGAATGTATCTTAGACTGTGATACTAATTGAATTGGTTGGGGATTATCGAAACCACAATTTTTTCATTTATTGCATGACACATTAGTTTTTTCCTCACACTTTTAATTTTAAATAAAATAGATTTTTAAACATTTTGAAAACAAATAATTTATAAACAAAACTATATAAAACATAATTATGTATTATATAATTTTTATTAACTGAATTATTTTTATTTTGCCATATATTTGGCTCCAAATGTTCCAGGATGACTTGGAGCTAGATAGTTAAACTAACTATTCCTAAACTGATCCCGCCCGTATTGAATAACTAAAGTATACTAGATTTATTTTTAATTTAGTATATAAAATTAAATTAGTTATTAGAGACAAAATTAAACAGGATAAATTGATACAAATTACATTTGTTTCTGTATGCACTGCTTTCTAAAAGGGGACAACTCCCAATTCTCAATCAATTTAATTCTGAGTACATTGTTTTAAATTTAGGACTCAGTTGTAACTAACATGCGTTAATTACTCCTGTAAAATTATTTTGTTTAAAATTCCTTTATTTTTTTGTTGTAAAGTTAAAGTTTACTTTTAAAATTCAAAGGCCATGAAACCATTTAGCTCTGCAAGAAAAGGACCTTAAGGGACCATTTAGTTTAAATTAAAAATTAGAACCATTAGATATGTTTTTATTTTGATTTATCTGACTTCTTTTGAATTATAGAACTATAATAGTTGTACGAATAAGGAAGGGCCTTGTAAAATAGTCAGCAGATTATCTTCGTAAAAAATTGTATTCAAGTATATGTATAATTTAATATGCATAAGGCAAATGTGTACTTGGAAAGGAAAGTTCATCTGAGAAGGAAGCTTTTATATTTCTCAAGAGAGAAAATATGAACGTCGCACTGTTCAGCTACACGAGGGCTTTTGGTGACGGACCTCGTAAATTTGAACCATGGTCAAGTGACGAGGATGACACCTGAGCTAGCACCCCCTCTCCTAACTACCACACCAACGGGAGAACGTTTGAACTCTCGACAGATTTAACGTGCATCGCACCCCTACATGGCGGATCTTCAATGGTAATGGGCTCAAACTCATGACACGCCAGCCACGAGCCCGATACCTTGACCACTTGGCTACCGCGCCCACTTATATTTCTCAAAAGGATCCTTGAAGTAAATGAGCTTGAGAAACGGTTAAGTAAATAATAATAAAAATTTAAGCTTCTACACATTTTACTATATATACTAATTTTTCAAGTTACACTTTAAAAATTTCAGTTAATAGTTACAAGAACTTTCTAATTTTTGTTTGCTTCAAACCTACATAACTATTTATGTCACTTTTTCTTGCTTAAAGTTTTATCAATTGCAATTAATATTGTTTAGATTTATTTTCTTTGAAACAAAAAAAATCAGTAACATATCTCATAAATAAAAACGACAGCATTGTTGTTTTTTTCAATTTACCCACACATATATAGTTACTCTTGGTTTCTTAAAATTTACTATTTCATCAAATTTAGCCTCCTGGTATATTATTGATATTGATTATTTTAGAAAGATTTTGTCCTTGAACTCCTATGATATACATCACTTTGGAACTACTATTGCCACTGTATATAAACTAAGAAATAGGTCCACTTTGAAGTGTAGGTGAAGTAATAAACACAATTGTAACAATTTTACTGTTATTAAACCATTGCTTACAAACTGAACTACATGGAAAACATATTTTAGAACTTTTTTAGTGCAGAATGATAAACAGGTATAAATGACTTCTGCTTAAGTTAATACCTTAAGTGGTTTGCCCATCCGCTGTGCAGGCGCTGATATTTTCTTTCTTTTTTTTTATTTGCGCGTAATTTTAATTCTAATGGTGTATTATTTAGTGCTTGTGTTTTGAAAAGGTGATGTAGTTTGTCTATAGTACTGAAATGCTTTTCCCCGACATTTTTTTGTGGGGAAGGCGGGAATTAGTGTAGTGTTTAGTTATATACTTAAAAAAAAGTTCCTTTTGTTGAAGCCTTTTTTGGTAAATAAATTGACCGGTTCAGGTGTTAATGAGTTGAATTTATTTTAAGCTTTAAAAAGTTAATTTTCGTAAAATACTATTTTATAAACAATAAAAGTCGATACATTTTTAATGAAGTTATAAATATTTAAAAATCAGTCTAATAAAAGAGTTTTATTTTCAATAAATTTTTGATTATATTAGTTCTTTCTAGAGCTACATGAGTAATATTTGCGCTGGAAATTTGTAGATGAAGTACTCTTTACGCCAAAAACTTAATTTTTTCTGCCTTCTGTACATTTTCGCTTTAAATCTGTCTTTAGTTAGCTCGTTTAAAATAATATTATTTCTAGAGCAATAGGTGGTAGATATAATAATTTAAAAGCTCAATTAGTTGATACGAATGTCTCTTGAACCCCTATTCCATTCCCTTAACTTCTGCACCCCCCTCCCCTATGGTAAGACTTTGAGACTTCTGTTTAATACGAAACAAATCTCCACTACTTCACACAATGGCACTTAGAAGGAATTAGAACTCTTAATCGAACATCACTGGCTGCGACCTTAACTAGTGTTTCTTGATTGCTTGTTAACATAACACTTAAAAGCTATAAGGGAACCATTGACGATTAACCTCATAATTTTGGACCCTGATCAAGTTTATTATGCTGTTCCAATGCAACTGTTATTGCAAAAGACATAATATTTACGTTGTCTGGAAAATCCCCAATGGACTTAAGATACAGTAGTGTAATTTTATACATTAGTCTTTAATATTCGACAAAATGATCCGTGATTCACTATACAATTATAATCTATCAATTGTTGTTGGTGAATTGATTCACTATTAGAGAGAATATTATTAAATATTATACATTTTAAAAACGATTCGAACAAATTTTCTTAATGGTGTATCAGAACACTGTGCTGAAGATAAAATCAAGCCTCACCGTCCATTTACTTTCCATGTAACAACTTGTTACGAAGCAAGTTGCAAAGTTGTAACATATTTTACTCTAATTACACCATAAAACTAATTGATATTCTAACGAGTCAAGGTCATCTGTCGATTGATCAAATGAGTCGTATGTATGTATGGCTGGAAGGGATGGGATATTATGCAGGACATTTTGGTTGCTAATCAAAATTAATTTTTCTGTGTATATATTTAAATATAATCAACTGATAGGGGAATAATTTTTGCGTTTGTAAATGCGCCTTAAAAGCTGTTAGTCTATAAGAACGCTAAATAAGAAAGACGTGTATGTGATACAGTACATTAGTTGGAATTTGAAAATATCAGAGCACTGTAAAATGTTCATAAAATTTTTCAGTGCTGCAGAAAAAAAATTGGTTAATATTTAAGTGTTATTTTCTTTCACCGGAATTGTTTCGCATTTTTTACCATATTTTTATAAACTCGCTTTCTTGTCTGTCCGGGTAGAATTTTGTAATTGATTTTAAACTAACTTCCCGATGAGCTAGAGACTTGAAATTTGGTCCATAGCTCAGAAGTGGATGACAATGCATGGGAATGTGAAAAAAGGATTTCTAATCTTAAATCCGGGCCCCGATTTCGACAGGCCCCGTAACTACGAAACTTACACGAAGAAAGACCACCGGTCGATATCACGGGTCGAGTTGCGTCTAAGTCAGAGGTTCCCAAACTTCTTGTATCGTAGACCCCTTGCCATGTTTTTCTGTTTTGGGTAGACCCCTACTTGTCTCTAATACTAAATTTTTTCAAATTTATCATCTTGTGTGTCTTTTGGACAGCTGATATAAAGCTATACTTACTTTAAAAGATTTTAATTTCTAACTGTCTTGAAGTATAGTGTCTAAAACTTAAGACACACATGTTAATTAATTAAATTTAAATTTAATTAATACATAAAATAACTGAGCAACAAACAAATGCTTTTAATGGGAGGGATGAATAAAGTACTTCATCCATTCTGGTGCTTCCAAAATTGCTGATATCCATTTCTTAACTTTACTTTAAGATCTTCTTAGTGCCTATTCCAATCAGTTCCTCTCCTGACATTTGTTGTAGTTTTTTAATGTAGCCATATTAATTCATTGCCTATTGTGATATTACCATAGTCAAAGCACTGTCAAACTTAGTTTCAAAATAATAACGGGCATTTAAATGTTGAACGTAAGTTAAAACGTCCTTTTCCTGGCAGATAGTGTGTGTGATAAATTGAGAAACTAGGAAAATTCGGGACATCCAGCATTATACTCCTTGGCTAAATACTGTCAAGAAATGCTGAAATGATGGCCCTTGCAAATGCAAATTAACCTCATTAAATTTGGTAAATAAATCTGTTAAATAGGTAAATTTGGTTTCCACTTAATTAAAATTTCTTTTAAAATTAAAGTCACAATCTTGTTTTATGAGATCCTGGTAGACCCTCATTTATACCTCATGGATCCCCAAATTTTTTCGCTGACGTAGACCCCTTGCAGGTCATCATAGACCACTTTGGGAATCACTGGTCTAAGTATTCAATTCCGTGGCTCTGGGGTCAAAGAGAGGCTCTCAGGTTACCATGTTTTTATTAACTAGCTTTCTTGTACGTCTGTCGGGGTGGAATTTTGTAATTGATTTAAAATTAAATTCCCGATAAGCTAGAGGCTTGAAATTTGGATTATAGCTCAGAAGTGGATGACAAAACTTGAAAATGGCTATAAAAACATGGTACATAAAATTTTTTTTATTAAAAAAATTATTAAAATCACAAATGAATTACTTTTTTATAATGTTTTGTTTCAACGTTTTTTTTCTTCTTATTTCATGTCAATTTAACTTTCCAATGCAAAAAGTTTCGTTCATTGAGCTAATTTTATTTGGAGCGTTCCTCGTTTTTTTTTAAAGATGAAATGTATAAAAACGTTTTGCAATAATTTACTGCATGGACATGTTCAGAGGATAAGAATAAGTATTTTAGAGAAAGGCGCTTATCTCTGTCTCTTGAATGTGCCCTCAAGACATCTGAATATCCGATGAACAAGCCGTTTACATCCTTTGAATATTCTGATGTGTATTTTGTGTGTGATTTATCTTAATGTATCATCTGTATATTCATATATATCCTCTGATGAGCCAATTTATTCCATTAATATTGCCTTTTAATGTTTTAGTACGTTCATGTATTCTCTGATGGCGTCCATATATCTTTTAAAAGAGTTTCGTTGAATGCTCTCACTGAATATACTTTAAAAAAAAGTTGAGCAGTGATTTTCATATGATACTGAGTGAGTTATAAACTTTTAAAATTCATAAAAAAAGGAAGAAATGATGATACAGAAGTACGGCTTGCAAGAAAGGGCTCACAAGAAAATTTGACTTTTTTTATAGCGTCGAAAAATATTTTTAGTTAGAAATATTACCGGTAAAGGACGCTGTTGATCCGAAACACAATGTGCAGGACAACACAGTACGTTCAATTCATTTATTATTGCAATGAAAATTGTTCAACTTGACTTTCAGAACATTGTCCGACACAACTAAGGTGGCTCAAATGCATATTACAACTGAATGCAACATATCGGAATGAATTGGAAAAAAAATGTCACGACAAATGAAATTTTTGAGTTCAGCCTACATTTTCGTTTACTAATGGGGCTGCACATTGGTATTCTAAACTTGGCAGACCTAGTGCATTTCCTAGGGGCTGGTATCACTTTTTAGCGCGGCACCCTATAGGCGATACCAACAACCGCAAGTAATTTTGACGCCCAGTTTTCTCCCCAGAGGGAGGCACATGAGCTCTTGACGATGAAAACCTGTACTAGGATTTAATTTTGCCGAGAGCACCCAAGCCGAACAGACACTCTAGGATCTTTCACATGCCGTATAATCATACGACATGGCCACTGTCGATTTTCTGCATGATGAAAATCCCCGACTAGGGCCGAGGTCGAATCCACAACCTTAGGTGCAGAAGGCTAGCGACAAACCAACTACGCCACCAGGCCTGGGGTTCGGCCTATATTAACAGGGATAAATGGTAAACATGTGATTTCAAATAACCTCACGACCAGAATTCAAACGGAGTGAGCTCGGCTGAGCATGGTGGCCATACAATCTTCCAACTTGGACCAATCACTCTGTCTTTACCAACGATAGTCAATAGAAATCTTTTTATCCAATTAGCATAGTATGGAGGTGTGCCAGGTGGAGGTGAAGCTTAATACAGATCACATTCCTATTTAATTTAATACGGTTACGACTAAAAATATTTTTGCTGCTAAGAAAATCCGACTTCCTTGTGAGCTATTTTGTGTAAACTGTTCTTTTTTCTTTATCTTCATATTTTCTATTTTTTAAATGAATTTTTAAGGTTTGAACGAGATTTTAACTCAACCGGGACATAATTTTTAAAAATTAGAGTTAAATAATTTTTTATATGAATTATATATATGCAGGCAGAATTTAATTATATAAATAATCTGTGTAATTAAATGTCTAAAAAATATACATTTCGTGGAATGCAGAGATTAGTTAAATTTGATTTGTGTTAGTGAAAAAAATAAAAATTAGAATATTCCTTCTATGTATCATAGTTTAAATGGAGAATAAATGTAAAGAATGAAAAATAATATATATATATATATATACGTATATTATTGCTCAGTTCATAAGATAGTGCTAAAAATATTTAAAGTCATTTTTCAGATTCTTTTTCTGTTGTAAGTAACCAACATTTTGCGTAAAAATGATGCTACAAAAGGAAGCTTTCAAAATAAACATTTTATTAAGAAATGCTGTAAGACTTTTTTACCCTTCGAAATAAGTATAGCGTGGTAAAATGAACTTTACAGGAATTAAATCTTACGGTTTCTGTAATGCTTCCGTTATTTAACAGAAAATATTTTCAGTCAGACTATTAAATTTGGCTCTCTGTATTATGTTAAATATTTTAATACAAAATATTTTATAAGAAATGGGAAATAAAACTTGGATAAAAAATTATATAAGAAAGTACCAAAAGAGAAGTAGAATTTAATTCTGGTGTATATCAAAACAAGTATACTGGTTTGTGCTAATTGAAACGGAGAAATGAGACAAACTAGTTAGTGGAATGACATTTTGTCTATTTTTTAAGCTTTTTGTTATATTCTTTGATTTTAAACGTGTTATTAATTAAATTATGAGTCGAAAAATAAAAATAAAATGTATAGAAATAAATTTATAGTTATTTGCTATGATATCACTTAAAGCACGAGGAATCTGAATTATAAATCCACAAAAATATTTCAAGATAATTTCTAAGCTTTCTGAAAAATTCGATTAAATTTGCTTTTATTTTCACAACAATATTTAAACAATGCATCTCCTTTTCTTAACACACATTTAACATTAATTATTATTTCTACATTATTTAATATGAATTGTTTTGTTCCCCTGTATTAATAAATATATTCAACACTAATTCTATATAATTTAATATTAGTTATGCTTCCACTTTATTGAATTGAAATATGAATTCCATACTATTAACTGAAGATTAAATAACATTATATAAAAGTTCATATGCGGAGTGAAATATGGTTTTTTTTTAATGTTTAGGGGCAGGGATTTTTATATTTCTTTCGGTACCACAAGTATATTTATGTTAATATGAAACTTTCTGATATAATAATAATAATCTGTAACCTATTTTACCATGTACTTGCTTTCTTGTCTTTCGGAGTGGAATTTTGTAATTGTATTTAAACTAACTTCTCGATGAGCTAGAGACTTGAAATTTTGAACATAACTCAGAAGTGGATGACGATGCTTTAAAATGTGAAAATAGAAGTTGTAGTCTCGAACCTGCACCCCCGAAGGTGCAAGTCCCGATTTTGACAAGGGCCCCGTAACTCCGGAATTTACACGAACAAAGACCACCTGTCGATATCAAGGGTCAAGTTCCGTCTACGTATACATTTTCGTGGCTCTGGGATCAAAGAGGGCCCCCCAGGTTACCATGTTTTTTTATTAACTCGCTTTCTTGTATGTCTGTCCGGGTGGAATTTTGTAATTGATTTTAAACTAACTTCCCGATAAGCTAGAGACTTGAAATTTGGACTATAGCTCAGAAGTGGATGACAATGCATAAAAATGGTTATAAAACATGGAACATGAAAAATTTTTTTTATTAAGAAAATTATGCAAATATAAAACATATGGTAGAAAATATTATATTACGTACGTAGAGCATAGTTATGAACAATTTTAGAAATGCAAATGAAGAAAGTTTATTTTTCGGTAAAAACAATTATAAAGTCTACATTATTATCCGGATTGACGTTTTTCAGAAATGCAAGAAGGTTTCTGAATTTTCTCTCTATCTAACATTTATTATTATTTATTAACCATTTTTTCTTCCCTTTATTGAATTCTCAATTCGAGAGATTTCGATAGCGTACTTCCTCTCTACCACCAATTCTTGTCTACAAGCTTGAATTTTCCCCTGATATTTTACTGGGCATCTTAAATGACCTTGGTTGAGCAGACCTTTGGCAATTCACGCTGGACCTGCTGGCATTCGTTCCTGTCTCGTGGTCTTTATTCAATGCTCCATTCTTATGACAGAAGTGGATTGAGTGGAGGCATTGTGTGTGTGTTATTCTTAAATATTTCATGTTATTGGTATTTTTGCTGAAAATGTTATAACTTATTTATTGCTTGTGATACATGTTATTTGTCATTTATATTTTATTATCGTTATACTAGTTTGTTATATACAGTGAAATACGTTTAACGCAATAATGCTTTTCTCTCTCACGCGCTCTCTTTTTAACACGCTTTTATAAGTTTCCCTTGTGAGCAACGGAATCTTTGAACTCGATTTTCACCCACTTTAAAAGATCAGATTAATTCGAAATTTTGCACGCTTGTCAGGGATTGACGACAATATAATAATTTAATAATTTTGTTCCATTGTCCTGATCGGGATCATCAGGATTAATGATTTTCCATTTCCAACTTTGGCGACTAATTCCGGATTTGGTGACTAAAAGATTAAGTTGCAACCCTAAAGTGAAAACGCTCATGCTATTACAAATATAACAAATAAAAAAAGTGTTCTTTATGTGAAAAAGGGAAGGATGCGTCAGCAATTTCTTACCATTATTTCAACAATTGCTTAGTTTTTCTACAACTGGAAATGAAATAAATAATACTTTAAAAAACTAAACAAAAACACGCTTTTATTGTATCGAACTAAAAAATGAAAAATAAATTATAGTTTGAAAAACTAAAAAACACGCTTAAAAAGTTAATTGAACTAAAAAGTAAAAAATAATTCTTATATAAGAATAAAATGATTAACGAGAAAATTAATGTCATTGTGGTAAAAACGTGGGGTGCTCGATATCAATTGTTATAATTTCTTACTAATTCTATTCTGAAATGCAGAGTTAGTGTAAAAATGTAGTATAAAGTACCCCACGCTTTTATCACAATGACATTAATTTTCTCGTTAATCATTTTATTCTTATATTAAGAGTTATTTTTAACTTTTTAGATCGATTAACTATAAAAGCATGTTTTTTAGTTTTTTAAAAATTATAATTTATTTGCTTTCTTACTTTTGTAATCAATTCTCAGTAACGAAACCATTAAACCAATTCAAAATGTTCTGTTGTGTATTTTGGGGTCTTAAGAAGATAAACAAAAACAAAACTATTATTTTGGAATAAAAAAATAATTGATTATTAATGTCTCACTACAAAGCTTCACGAAGTTTATTAAAGCCGACCACCATAATTTTGCACCAATGCCAAAAGACAACACATGAGTTGGCACCTCATTTAAAAAAATAGGATGCCAGTTCTAGTGTCGTCTTCGTCACTTGGCCTCGTTAATGGTAGTGAATAATATGCTTATGTCAACGCTTTTGTGATTTTTTTCAACGCATCTTGAACAATGTATTTATTTCATAAAATTTCGATTAACCAACTATTTAATTAAACAGATTCATTCCATGGTGATCGGTTTAGAGGGTCAGAAAATAACCTACAGTACATTTCTTTTAAAATAAAATTCTTAATTATTTATAAGTTACACACCAGATAATAGTTTTTACTCCATCTTTTCCTTTTCTCTCCCTTCTTTTAAATAGCATTCATGCGGAAAGCAGTGAATTAACACCTGAATGATCTTGATAGATGAATCAATTTACTGAAACAATTTGTACAGTTTCGATGGTAAAAAAAGGGGGTCACGTTCGCATGCAAATCGTTAAGGCTGAGTCATTATTCAATACAAACTGATTCATCAGGTCATTTTATTCTAAACTCACCAAATTTGGTAGAAATCGTTTTTCTAGCAGTTTTCCTACAAGTAGGAGGTTTTCGCTCCGAGTTAACGTGACCGCAAATAGCTAATTTCAAGACAAAAATAAACGAGCTGTTATTTGGAATTGCTTCTTGAAGATTGTTTACTGAAGGGTCTATCTTAGTGGTTGCCACCAACCGTGGAATTACTGCCGATTAGTGATAAAATTTCATTAGTTCTCGGAAAAATTTTAATCTTATTTACGTTTCTGGTATTGATTGCTCTTCTTCATTGTATTTTAATTTATCTACTCGTGGCCAGCATAAAATGGGTAAACAATCACAATTGGCATTCTTTGTGAATAAATAAGTGTATTTCCATTAACAAAATGGAATTTTATGCTCGCTGATGTACGAAGAGTGTACCGGAATATCCCACTTCTATTCATAAAAATTATTCATATATTTTCGCAACAATTGTGTGCTAACTACCTTTAAACTAATCCTCTTAAGCTTCTATGCAATTTTCTTAACGATTCTGTCGTTGTTGGATGCAGCATTGGAATACTCCTTTTGTGATGGCGTACAGCTGGTTCGTCGTTTTCTCTATGACGTATTTTTTTTATTGTTGTCTGGGATTTCTTTGTTGGTTTATTTTTTTCTGGTCCATAGAAATCTCCAACAGTTATACATAATGCAATAGCATTGTTAAAAATTTTAAGTAATCAGAAATGAAAATTCGATGGAGCTTACTAAAATTTCCTCATTGACCAGTGATTTTTTTATATGTCAAACACACTTATATAAAAAAAAATCAGTACATTTGCTAAAATAAAAAATTAAAAAAAGATTCTTGAAGTTATAAAGCCGAAAAATTTTCTCGGAAATTTTTAAAAAGTGAGTAAATATAAGAAAATTATCCCTACAAAATATATAAAAAGAACCCCACTTAAATTATACATTTATTTAACCTTGAAGTCCTGATTAAAATTAATGAGCAAGTTAATAACAACACGGATGTGTTAGTTACAATATTATAGTACCTGGACTATGGTAACAGGGAGATTCAAACGGATGGCGATCTTCAATTTATTCTTTGCTCAAAGTTGTTTTTACGGCAATGCTACTCAAATGGCAGAAAAGATGATTTCTTGTGAGTGCAGTAATACCCCAAACTTGAGCGATAGATGGGACTGACAATGAGTGATAACCACGCAAGTCGAATTCGCGTAAGTCGGGGTATAATTTTGCCTGTAAATGCATATAAATTATTTTTAGTTGGTACTGGAGAGGAAAGAAAATACTAATTTAGAAGGAAATGTTTAATAAATCCGCACGTAACACAACTGCAAAATCTCACACCGAAGTTATTTTGATGCAGAAGGTTTAGTAAAATCTAACAAAGTATTCTGCCGGCTCAAAGATTCTTTTTTTTCTCCTACAAAATTTCCTTGTGGCATGATAACATTTGTTTTATTCCTTGTTTTGTTGGAAAAATACACTCTTCGTTGGAGACTATATTCTGTAACTTTTTTTCCAATTAAATTAAGGCCTTCTGTCAAATTCCCAACCGTTATTGGATCTTCTGATTGAAAATTGGGTCTAAAGATTCAAGTTCTTCAATGTCTTGTTTTTGCTCATGCATTTCTATGTACAGCTCTTTGTTAGCTCCTGATTGGGGAAATCTAGCAGTTCTTGAACATCAACCATTTTCACTTGTAAACTTATTTTCCCGGAAAGATTGATTATTTATTCAATCACATTTCCAAATTCATTCGGCTCTGCCACTCATTCTGCCTGAGTTCTAGTGTTGAAGTAAAAGGACACACAGTTTTTTCCAGACTCTATTTAAAGTTTTCTGTGAAACTTCATTCCAACATTGTCAGATGATTCTCAAATAAAAGACGAATTAAAGAGATTTGAAAATCGCGTAACTCCGGATTCGCGTAAGTTGGGGTAGCTCTAGTCGAGGTAGCTGAAGTCGAGGTATTAATGTACTCATATTCACCAATAATGTTATTACTCAAGTAAAAGCCGCACTAATTGGTCGGTTAATGAAACAACACCCTGTTAAGCCGAGTTTTGTGAAAGAGAATATCCCCGATGTCACTTCAAAAGATGAACAAGGAAAAAAAAAACAGAAATAACACACACACATGTATCATTGCATTTTATAAACTAAACCTTTTCAGATGATATCTTTGAAAAATAATATTCAAAAAAGGAAGAAAATACTTTATTTGAAGAGATATCTATAACTAAAATGAGCCCTTTATAAAACTGTCCTAGTAGTAAATAGGAGTCAAATAGAAGGGCTTCTCAATCGAAATAAATAAATTTTTTTAATATAGAATAAGTTATTTTGTTGAGTTTGTGACGGGTGCTTACGCGTTTCACTAACCTTCTCTCAAAATCTTTTAAGATTGTATTTATTTTAACCAATCCCCGCTGAGAGCTAAAAGTGTGACTTATGCAAATAAGATAGTTTCGGGTTTAGCGAGTTCGAAAGAGTTATAAAAGGGAGAAATGAAATGAAGAGAGGAGGATGACTACGTGTTTTGATAGAGGAGTTAACTACGAGATTGATTAAGAAGGTGATTCTAGGAGATTAGTTTAACCAAGTGAAGTTTGTTAGCTGAAGGAAGATTATTGAAAAAGCTTCATTAATTCGGTTCGGACGTAACTGAAGATATCCAGGATTGAAACCGCTCTATAGATTCTACAAGTATTCAAGATTCCTGTCTTAAAGAGATATCAGGTCTGTGATTTTTATAGATTAGATTTAAAAGCGTAGTTTGATTGTATGCGTTATTCCCCGTGGTATCAGTTAGTGTTCCGTCGTTCATAATTGAATTCTTTTCCCACTCCACTGTAATTTGTTGTTCTTAAAGTTTGATTAATATTTGTGTATTTCTATCATAAGGATTAATAAATAATAGTGATTTATTAATTACGTAGTTGTTAATTATGAATGCAACATACTCGAATTTAGATAATGTGCAAAGGGGAGTTAATAATCATAGGGGTAGTGAGAGACTACGACAAGTTTTAAGCTTAAAAGAAGTGAAAACGAATTTACAGTTTACTCAGAAGATCAGCTAAAATAAGACGGTTGTTTGAAATAGGACCGCATGCTTTCAATATAAAATTTGAACATATGAATAAGAATTTGAAAAATACTATTTAGGGTAATATCAAAGTGATTTTCCGTGTGTTAAACTCTTAAAACGAAAATATTTTAGTTATTTTGAGGGGGAAGGGGAGACAAGAAATGATAATGGATTCGTTTTACAAAATTTGTTTAGTTTCAGTGTATATTTTGGATGTATTGAGAATTTCTAGATGGAGAAATAAAGATAAGACACACTAATCAATAGGTTGTAAAAACAGAAATATGTATGGATACATAGGATAATAAATAATAACAGAAGTATTTTTTTAAAGAAAAAACCAAGAATAAATTTTATTGTGATAAATTTTATTCATTTGTCATGGTTTATTTAAAATGGTCGTTTGTCAACCACTATTCTTACTAATATATAAAAGTACTTTTAATAATTAATGCATTATTACATATTAAGGTGTAGTAAAAACTCATAAACATTTTCAAAACTGGGAATGACCTTTATAAATCATATTTTATACGTTGTTTTAAATTATATATACAGTCGACTCTCGATAATTCGAAGTTGAAGGAACAACGAAAAACTTCGAATTATCAAGAGGGTAGGGAAAAACTCCCAAAATACACGAAGAGAAATTTTTTTCTAGCTCATTTAAATTTTGAAACTATGTAATAAAACAACAATTATAATATGTATAAAGTTATTTTAAAGTATTTTTAAAAAGTACATACTGTATAGTATAAAAATTAAACAGAAGTTAAAAATCCTGTATTTAAAGAATACATACAAGTATATAGTTAATTTTTTTTGACGAAGAAACCTGTAACCTTTTTTTGTTTTACAGCATTCAATCTAACTTTGTCAATAGATTTTTCTAGAATAAATGACGCTTGAATAAGGTGCGCATCAACATGATTTGAAGGAAAAGTTGCCGAGTTGGTTTATTGACACTTCCAGCTTCTGTCAGAGTTATCAGAGTCATCTCCGATGGTCTTTAAAGATGCTACGTTGCAGGTGGAACAAGGAGGGCAATATAACACAAAACATATTAAGCTTCAAACTGTTTGCTACATGACACTACATGATAGTGAGTGTTTGAATTGTCGAGAGTTTTATTTAGATCACTTCGAATTACCGATTGTTGTAGTCTGGCCGGCTACAGATTTTACTTCGAAATACTGAGTGTACCAAAACGTATTATTTTAGTTCGTAATATCAAGAGTTTTTCTAGGGGCTGAGCATGTACTTCGAATTAGCGAGAGGTTCGTATTAATGAAGGTTTGAATTACCTAGAGTCGACTGTATTATAATATTAATCCCCCTTGATATTTAACATAACTGATTCGAAACACAAGTTTTACGTGTAACGGAAAACCTTTAAATTTAACATATAACCATAACGATAACATTGGAATTGTAAGCGTATGCCCAAGTTACGGGAAATTATTTTAATGAACAATATTTTAATATTAAATATATTTTGTTTTTGGCATAAGTTTCATATACATTCAACAAAATTTTAAAGCAATAATCTGTTAGCATTAAAGATGAAGAATGGGACCACTTTTTTGCTAGAAAAATTTTGCCTTAATATAATTATCATATTCTAACTTTTCGGTAACGCAGAGATCTTTAACCTGGGTTCCGCTGATCCCTCGGGTTCTCTAGAACCGAGGGTTCTGCAAGCGAGTACTTTTTGTCTAATCAAAGCGCCAAAAATTTAACAACATTTTAATTTTTATAAAAAATTGAAAGACTCAGGGGCATAATTACAATTAAAAACTCCTATCAAGAAATAGTTTCCTCAACAAGAAGAATCTCATGACATGATTCAAAATACATTTCTAAAAATTTCAGTAAAAATCAGGATTTATCACAGATAGAATAAGAACAACCGATTGAAATATAAACAGATTCCATGTTAAAATGCAGTATGAACAAGAATATCTTGATTTTTGGTTAAAAATTTAAGCCGAAAAAATCTCATTTCTGCTGAAGTTATAAAAGTCTTAATGCCCTTTGTTACAACATATTTGTATGAAAAGTAGTCTTCAGCATGTGTCTGATCAAAAACAAAGAACAGAAATAAATTGGATGCTGAGAATCAAATACGTTTACTAATAATAACAATAGAACACAATTTTATAATTATTAACATTACATTTACCAATTTTAAACAACAAATGCAATGCTTTCTTTTCATTAGTATTTGTAAATTTATTTGTAATTTCTTTCCATTAGTTACACAAAATGCCTCTTCTACCTGATATACTTTAAATATTATATTAAGATATATTCTAGGTGTGTGGGGGAAATGGAGTTCCCTGAAAGTTCCTTTGAGTTTTAAGGGTTCCTTGAGTAGATAAAGTTTGAAAACCATTGCTCTAACACAAAGAAAGTATCGTATTTTTATTATAATTACCCATTTCTGTTTCATTTCGTCAATCTTTTTTATGTGCAAAATATGGTTGCACTTTATTTTCGATTTTGTTATGTTAAGTGATTTCTTTAACTTAACGTGCCAAAGGAAAAATTGTATATTACAGAATTTTTTTCTAAATTAAAAAGCGTTGTTATTATTCTATTTTGTGATGTTAAGTGGTTTTCTAACTATGGATTGTTTTTAAATTTCCTGGATGAATTACCCATACACCAGTGTTTCTCAAACTTTCAGTATTTGTGACCCAATATTAAATCATAATTTTCATCCAATACAATAATTCCATACATAATTTCATCCAATACATAATTTCATCCATTTCATACAACAACAATGCATTGAATTCAACAATACTGTACTTTGACGCTAAAGCTACAATACGAATTTAACCTTTTAAGAGCCACCGGCGTATATAAACGTCTCGCTTAGCCAGTGCATTTATTGCCCCTGGCGTATATATACGTCTTTCCGAAGTACAATCTTTTATTTGCAATGCTATCCATAAAATTATTCCGAAAGCCCTGGATTCAATAAAAGGACCTTGACAGTGTTTGCGAAGGATTTACATATTTCAGAGGATTTGCTTATTTATTACTTTTCTCCCCCCCCCCCTCACATACGCATGCCTACGTGGGAAAAGGTGGCATTGGAGAGCGAATCGTGTACATTTTAATCGGCAGTTAGGGATAACTTATATAATCCGTACAAATCATCAAGATAAGTATTAATTTTTGTATGTAATTTTACAGATATGACAAGAGCCCATGAGGTCACTGGTACAGTTATTAAACTTGTTCTTAACTTAGTATTATTAAATTAATTATAAAATACATTGTATAGTACTGATACATTTATAAGTGCGTATTATATCAGTGTAAATGAGTATTTTATTTTTTATTATGTCAGAATGTATTTTGTTTGTATACTTTCTGTAAATTACTAATTTTTTTACCATATTTTTGTTGTCTATTTTCAATATGCTCACGCCCCCCTCGAAGAGTTATGCCTCCCCTAGGGGGCGCGCCCCACAGTTTGAGAAACGCTGCCCTACATATAAGTTATGTAAATTGTGAAACATTTTCTTATATGGAAATATGCTCCTAGATGTGCTAGCATGTTGATTTTTTTCTGTAGGTAAAGACATTTCTTTGACTAATAAAAATAATTTTTAAAAGAAAGGAGAATCGAAAAATATGTTTCTGTTTCTCTGAAAGAGTCACAGATTAGAACCTCACTAACGACTGCAAACTAACGAAGCGTTTTCTCTGCTGTGAATCGAGGTCAGTCAAGTTTGCAGACAGATGAGCTAAAACTATTACTCACTAACCGGACGTTCACTTTCCTCCTCGAAGTAGTTACGCAACTAGCTGTATGCACGTACGTGCTACAAAATCTGTGACAATCGCGCCTTCAGTCCGTGGCACAACTCGGTATCTTCCTGCCATCTTTTGCCACGTAATTTGCATACGAGATTGCAGACGATTGCGATTTAAAAAGCCGTTAGCAACGGGTATATGTGTAAAAAGCTACAATGTGTTCGAAAAAAAATTTTCTTTCTTTTTTTCAAACAAAGTATTTCTAATGGTTTGATTCATTTCGATTCATCTTCGTGATCGAATGCAAATTATTTTGCTAGAGAGGTCAACATTTGTATCCCGTATGGCCTGAATGTCGTGGGTGGTCCTTGAAACGTTCGAAATGTATTGTGATTGAAAGCCTAGTAGGCAGTTCGTTAGACGTGGGGGTATAGGTGCATTTGATAGTTGTCTGTGAATTGATTGCCTCTTGTAGCCTGTTTGATAGTTCTAATGTAACATTATGTCGTTTCTTATGTATCTAAATTCGTGTTAAGCTACAGCTGCTCTCCCTGAAGTGTTCATATCACTTTAAAGCTACTATGTTCTGTTGAAAAAAAAAATGTTATTTTAAATATATTTAAAAATGTTTTTCTTGCCCTGAAGTGTAGTTGGGGAAAAAACACGCAGTCGCTCTAACAGTAAAATTGTGAAAATCAGAATACCCTTTTATCTAAAACTGGTCAAAATGAATACTTTACAGTATTTTCACAAAGACCAATAGTAGCTCTAGAGTTATTGATATATTTTTGTAGAGGATAAAATGCTTTACGTATAAAAATATATTAGAAAATAATTACCGTAAAATCCGGCGTATAACGCGCACTTTTAACTCAAAATATAAGATCGAAATTTACGGGTGAGCGGTATACGCCGGGAAAAAACCGCTAGTTTCAAAAATAAAAAAAAAGAGATGGGCATAAAAAAAAGTTTACATATCGAAAAACTGTTTATTTAAAAGAAATGGCATACCTTATGAACTAAAAGAGTTGTAGTTCTAGAAGCACACTAATTTTTCATAAGTCTAGGATAATATATCGAATAAATGACTTCAAAACATAAGACCCTTATATACTAATATTTCAGATTTCTTCCTAAAAAAGTGAGGGTGCGTTGTACGGCGAAAGTACCTAAAATTTAAAAAAATGCAGTTTGAAAGTATAGGTACTCGTTATATGCCGGATTTTACGGTATTTAAAATAATTAGAACTTATACACATTTTTTTTGGGTCGCTTCTCTGTCTTGAAACATTTTTATT
Source organism: Trichonephila clavata (assembly GCA_019973975.1). Classification (NCBI taxonomy): domain Eukaryota; kingdom Metazoa; phylum Arthropoda; class Arachnida; order Araneae; family Nephilidae; genus Trichonephila; species Trichonephila clavata. Next base: position 20,262 of record BMAO01024324.1, on the reverse strand, counting down.
TTTAATTTAAAAAGAACTACTGTGTACACACACACAGTGTTTTATAAAGTAAGCACAGTAGACACAGCTGCAAGATCGCATGTCAAGAACGCGTTTAAGTTTAATAGGAGTAAAATATCCCCTAAACATATATATATAATACTTTTATTGGAAATATTCATTCTCTTTTAGGCTTTGTTTATCCATAGATTGAAACCATGTCTGATCATTTCTGTAAAATTTTATGCATTTGTAAAATAGGCTAGTTATGAAATTCCTGACAATAATAAATGAATTAAAAATTTATCTTTGTTTTGAACGTGTTTCCTACGTACGACCATAATTTGATCTTATTTGAATTTAATATGTGACAACAATCTATATTAGAAAATGTCGGCAATGAAAGAAACGCAGGTATGAGTAAACAATTAAAAACAAAACATTTTTAACAAACAAACAAAGGGGATTTCTATAGAACAATACAATTTATATATAATATACAAAGGAACTTCTTTATATAATGTTTTACTTTGCTGTTAAACAGTTCTATAGGGAATTCAAATAATATTCCATATAAAAATATATAAAAAACGAAAACTATAAACCCATTTATAAGCTTATAATGCATATAAAAATATGGTTACAGTTACAGTTACAGGTTTTGTGGGACATGGAAGAAAAAAATAATAAAAAAATATAGTTATTTAATTGTTGTTATGGTAAACTTATACATATAATTTGTAAGTATTTTAAAAATCTGTTTTCAAAAAAGGTTTTGGTTTTGAAAAATGTGTGAATAATGAGACAAATTTTTATTTTTGATTTCAGTAATTTTCTAAAATTTTTATGCTGTTGCTTTTATTTTACATTTGTTGTTTCCATATTATATCAAAGTTTATAATAATTCAAAGAAAAATTTCAGAATATAGAAAATGCAAGTGAAGGGGGTTAGATCAGGGATGGGCAAACTTTTTCGGTAGCGGAGCAAGATAAATTGTTCTAAAATTTTAAAAACAATATACTAATATTACAATTTAAATATTTAATGAGATGAATGAAATTGCTATTTCATTTTTAAAAGCTCCTTATAATGAGGTTTGAAATGAGATGTACTGATTCTAAGGAACGAGGCTAAATGCTCATCCATCAGTCTACTTCTCAAATAATTCTTTCACAGATTCATAGTTGGAAACATTTGTTCACATATATAAGATGAAACAAACATAGCTCTGATTTTCTGGGCGTGAGTTGTTAAATTTGGGAAACTTACTGTCGATAACGATTTGTAAAACTCTAACTTTGACATATTTAGAAATAACTGCTTGAAATGATTGTTAGATTGCAACTCAATTAATTCAAGTTTCAAATCTGACGTCACTGCTTCACAATTTACGTTGAAAGGCACGGTAAAAATATCCAATTCTGTTTGAATGGCACTTAAATCTTGAAATCTGCGTTCGTACTCAAAATGCAGTTTTTTCAAGCCATCTTCATAATTCTTAGGCTTCTCTTCATTTACTGAGGTTATTGACTTTAACATCAGGAAATAAGACAAGTCATTCTTAGCTAGCTGCTGCAAACGAATTAAATTTCAGTTTAAAAACTTTGAGATGGGCCAGTTTATCGTAGATAAATTAATTTTCCCCTTGCATCCTGACATTCAAGTTGCTCATATGACAAAGAAGATTTGTGAAAAATGCAAAATCCGAAAGCCTTTCATTCTGTATCTTCTAACATTTTGCACTCCATAGAACAAACACTGTTTCTCTTGGAAAAACGACACAATTTCGTCTGCCAAATTCGCTCGAAAACATATTCTGCACTAAGCCACCTTATTTTCAAGTAATGCATTACATCAGAGTATTCAGATTGCACGGACTGAAGAAAATCTCGAAATTACCTGTGAGTAAGCCACGAGATCGAAAAGTATTTATAAGTTTCAAGACTGCATCAAGCTCGGGTTACATATTCAATGCAGATTTACGCAGAGAATCTTGATGCATAACACAATGCCGAAAAACAACATTGCTCCCGGGATAGTTTTGATTAAAGATTCCAAGAAATCCAGATTTTTTCCCTGACATATTTGGTACTCCATAGGCCGTTATATTACATATATTTGCTATAGGCACTTTCAAAGTTAAAAGCCCTTCCTGAAATTTACGAAAAATATCACATCCCGTTGTAGTTCCCCTTTAAAGAACGCAATCACGCCAGTTCCTCGGTAATTTCAAAGTTCTCCTAAACATCTCTTATAAATAATACTAATTGAGCAGTATCATTTGTATCAGTGCTATGGAGCAAAATTTAAACTGGACAATCTGTGACTCTAATTGTGATCACCAACGTAGCTAATTCTGAGTGGGCCCCGTGTCAAAACTCCTTCAGGCCCCTTTTTTAGAAATGAAAGTCTTGTTAGTAGTACTGTGTAGTTACATATGTTGGGGCCCCTGTAGCTTGGAGGCCCCGTATCATCGATTCGGCTGATACGGCGGTAGCTACGCCCCTGATTGTGATGTCAAATTTTTATTGATGGCTTCGATACCAGAAGTTACCTTTTTTCGAGATAAGTTTACAATCTCAAAATTATTTTTCTTGTCTGGACATTAAAACATCGCAAACTTGGAGCATGCATTGTTTAACGAACTCCCCATCACTGAGAGCTTTATTATTTTTAGCAATACTGTTGTGCTACAATGTGTAACTTGCATGTGTAGCTGCTTCTTGGATACTGTTTACCTTCTTGAAAAATTTTGTCGGCCAGATAATGTTTTACAAAGACTTTCTGCATTTTGTTTTCTTCCATATTCGGACATTGCTTCGTAATTGGAATTCTTATGCTTTGAGTGAAATGAGGGGAAATGTTATACTCTTTGAAGACTACTACAGTTTCATTGCAGATGAGACACCCTGGTTTATCTATTGCAACTGTAAAAAAATATTTCCAGGTCCATTCCTCAATAAAAGCACGGTGGCACTCTGAATCAACTTTACGTTTTTTAGTAGCCCTCTTGGGGTTGAAATATTTTACGAATTACCCAAACAAGAACTAGCTACGCTATACTTTTATTAATTTCACCACTATTCACAATGATGTTACTGTCCGTAATCTTTCCATACGCAGTCAATAATATTAGAACTCGCGCCAAAAGAAAAAGCCGCTTGCTAGAGCTAAAAAAGCGCAATCTTCCACATGTGGAGGTCTAATTCACCTATATTGGATTCCCACATATCTGCTTCCCGAGTAAGAGATAACGCTTGTTGGCGCTAATCTACAGCTATAACTAACAAAGGACTTTTGCTTTTAACACTTTACCGATTGAAAGATGCCTATGCTTGCTATTTCCGTCGATTTATATTTTGCAGAACAAAAACAGAGAAAGTGAAATGATCGTCAGTCCTTTGAATAGAAAGGAAGGAAGAAAAATAATATTTAAACAAAAAGTAGAAAAGTAGATGGATATATAATATATCAATATATATTTATTTTAAATTGTTTTTACCGGCAAATCAAAATTCTATCCGAGGGCTGGATAGAACCTTCCGGCGGGCCGTAGTTTGCCCATCCCTGGGTTAGACGCTACTGTAGAGTAAATAAAAATTTGGTATTTACGTACTATACCATCGACATATTTTGCCAAACGAGAAGACATCGCCAATTCAAAATATATCGCCAGATATCGATATCGCTATTTTTACTGTTTTCGAGCGTGCGCGAGAACGGTTTTCACTATAAGCTGCATATCGGAGCATTTGGCGATGTTTTTTTATTTGACGAAATTGGGCGACTGTGTATAATATGTAAGAACCAAATGAAAATATAATAAAATATTTCTATGCCTTGTATTAACAAAGGAAAACATAAAATGGGCATGTATTTCAAAAGTAAGTTTAGTGATTTAATTTCTCTGTATTTGTAATTAAAAATTCTCTGCGAACTTTTAATGCTATTGATATAGCTGGAATTATTTAAAATGATACATAAATTTTTTTCACCAAAGAATAAGTATTCTTTCAAATACCTTATTTTTTCTTGAATATTATTTGTCAAAATTATTTCACACAAAATGTTTTGTCATACCCATAAAAAATAATTAATTTTACAAATAATAAATTTTAAGAGAAATTTTGATAACCTGAATTATTTGTTGTGGACAGAGATTCTAACTTAAATTTAATTAGGGGACTGTACTTTTTTTCACTAGTGTAGCTATTTCTGAGTGGACCTTGTATCAAAACTCTTTCGGGGCCTTTTTTAGATATGAGAGTCCTGTTAGTGGAACTGTAGATACACATGTTGTAGCCTCTGTAGTTTGGGGTTCCGTATCATTGATACGGCGTAGCAACGCCCCTGCCTTTTTTTTTTAAAATAAATCGAGATAGGAGTTAATCTAATGGATTTAAGAACACAATTTTTAAAGTTGAATCAGGAATGAATAGCATTGAATAAATCATTAAAAATGGAATTTCGACATAAGAACTTTAACAAAGACTACGTTTTAACATGCTCAACTTTATTTCGTGATTCGATTCACACATATAGCTAATAAGAACATGCAACGAATAAACAAAAAAAATCTATTGCCAGATATTTTACATGAAAATAGAAACGCGTAAAAGCTAAAATATTAGATAAATAAAAAATAGTTAAATACATTGGAGTAGCTTCAGTTTATGAACCGTTTATAAAACTTGTTTTTTTTAAAAAGAATTTACTTTGGGTTATTTATTATACAATTTTAGAGAATGTTACATTACATTTGAGATAATTTCTGAATGTCAATTTAAGCAATTTGAAAGCAAAATTTAGTAAAAAATGGCAAAGATGATTTGGTCCACAAAAATAATAAGCATGGAATTATAAATCTGAGCCTAAATTAAAAATAATGCAATTTAAAAAAAAAATAAGAATTTCGTATTTTTATAGTTAAATATTCTTTTATTTCGTAGAGAGAATAATGCTTCTTCATCGCCTGAATTCTTTCCGAAAATTTTATTAAAAACCAAACAGGAGTAAGGAACGAATTCGACAAATTGTAGAAACAATTTTATACCAATCAAAAATTGTAATAGTGATCTAAGTGAGACTTTTTTTTAACCTTTATAAATAGTAAATGCTGAATTCATTAACATCCTTTCGACAAAAATTCAAATTCTTTCCTGATTCTTTTAACATGTTACAGGATTAAAGAGAGTGAAATTCTACAACTGCTCTCATCTATGCTGCAACCCATTATATAAGTTAACCAACTCAGGTGTTGTACTCGTCACTTGACCAAGATTCAAAATTACGAGGTTCATCCCCAATAGCTCTCGTATTGCTTTATAGCGCTACGATAATAAGCACACAACCTTTAAATGAATTAAAGAAAAAGGGAATTTTTCATTTAAATTATATTTAATGAAATTATTAAAGGGAGGAGAGGAGGGGGGAAACGTCTACACGTGTAACTGATTTCAGAACTAATTAATATGAATTAAACAAATTTTATATCAATATTTAGTGAATTTTCATGGTTATTTAGCTTTATTTTAAGGTATCCGAACACGTTCGGAGTACTTTTTAACAAAATAGCATACTAAAACATTATAAATGTTCTTTTAGGACTCAATACCAATAAATATTACTATTAAATTATCAAAATTTAAAATAAATTACCTGAAATTTTCAAAAATCACAATTATAAGTGAAATTTTAGCAATATTTTTGAAAAACTTCAAAGCAGTTAGAGAAAAAAGTAATAAACATATATTAGTAAAAGTATTACTAAAACAAATTAGATGCATTTATCTAGAAAATGTACTAAAATTTTAATTTTTTATTAAAATTTGAAAATTTTAGAGCTGATTGAGTAAACATTATACGAAATGTTACATTTTTTATGAGACCATTATTTAAATAACAAGCCATAACTCAAAAAATATTCATACAATAAGAAATATTTGAGTACATTCTCTAGAAAATAACATAAATATCAGGTTCAAAAAGTTTCATAGAAAAACATTCGTAATATTTTGAGTTATCAGACTCGCCTGATAGATTTTGAGCAATTTAAATGCCCACTTCTGGTAGATCAAAAACCTACTTCCGATTTTTCTAAATTTATAAAATTGATTATAACTTGGCCTCTAGGTAATGTAGAAACAAAACAAAGTATGTTTCGTCAAGTCAAAAGATGCTCTATTCAATAAAATAAAAAACAAAATTATCTTTCTTGACTGAATTTGGTCATTTTCAACGTGTTCGGATACCTTAAATTAAAATACAGAGAGAAATCCGTTAGAAGGCTATATTTAAATCAAAGTAAAAGCGGAGAAAAATGTTCACACTTAAATAATAAAAACCTATTTCGAAACTTTGTCCTAATCGTGTTAAAATAAAAATCTGGCGCGTGTAAGGCTATTTGGAAGAAGTCCAAAGGACGGTCAGCCGATGAGTGGACGGCTCATGTCCATTATAATAGTGGACTGCGAGGCGCCGTAAATAATAGTAACGGCGGTATCGGACAATAATGATGCCTGAATAAAGGGATCGAAGCCTTATTCTGGCATCATTATTGAACAAGATGTCTGGGTTTTGCCCTTGTGAAAAATGTAAAACGACACGGTAAAAAGCTGAAAATATTTCCTCATACAGTTTAGAGATGGATTTAAATTTCCTTTCCCGTTTTTTGCATAGGAGAATAGGTCTAAGTGATGGAGATAGTAGTTTCCCCCTACCAAAATTTTACATAAGATAAATTTTAAAATTCTAGGCTTTTGTGCCATAAAGTTCGCCAACTATAGAAATAATTGGGATGTTTATTTTGAATAAAATAAAAAGACATTTTCATAATAAAGGGATTTATTGATAGATAATTTGTTTTTCGTTTTCAGAGATGTAACGTAAAATGTTTGTATTTACTCGGGATAAAATTCTTTGAAATATGCATAAAAAATGAAAAGAGAATATTTTTTGTAATAAAAAGTAATAAAAGCTTCTTGTGTGTTTGATACCTATTAGGGTAAAAAATTCTAAATTGTAAAAATTATACTTCATTTTTTTTTTTACAAAAAAAAAGAAAGGAGTTGTTGTAGTGTTTCTCATCTCCATTTCTTATGTCTGAACATATAGTATGTACACATACCCAGTGGCGTAAAGGAGAATATTAAAGCCTCTTGCAAAGTCAGGTTTGGCGCCCCAAGCCGGATCTTACGTACTTCGCATCACTTAGGCTTTAGGCCCCCCCCCTAGAGTCCTGGCCTCCCACCACAGTGCGGGGGTGTACGTTACGCCACTGCATATACCCCATTTCAAAATTATTTTGAAAGCACGACACTACTTAAATGTTAAAACCCTTTATGTTAACTAGGTATCCTTAAAATAATTAAATTGTGAAATCGTTTTTTTTTTTTTGTTGTTGCTGTTTTATGTTAAACATGAAATTTTCCGAATATTATTAATAGCTTTTTATTTATTAATTTTTTTTGCCATTTTTACTTTTATATTTGATATCCTTTTCACGATTTTAAGAAACCTTTTTTGAAAATTTTCTATTCTTTTTTGTATTAAAACAAAGAGTTTATTATGAGAGCTTTTAAATTAAATTACATTAATAAATCATAAATTAAAATTCTATGGTGGATTTAAGAAAACATATACACATACACTAGAGACTTTCCTACTGTGAAATCTTTGTAAATAATTTATCATTACAATCCAAAATCCTTCCAATAAAATTTGTCACGACTATTTAATAAAATTTTTGACCTTTCAGAAAAATTTGAATCCCACAGAAAATTTTGAATTTTGAATATGCCAAAAAATTTCATTTGGAGGAAAACAAATTTAATCAAACCAAAAATTGATCAGAAATGCAAAATCTCTTTGCCCCCCCCCCTCCCGAAAAAAAAAGCAAAGCTCTAATTAATTTAAAGGTCCTCCAATTTTGTTAATTTTTGTTGAAAGTGACAGGTAATCTCATGTAGTAGTTGTAATAAAATATTCTTTAGTTAAAAAAGAGAATTTACTTTTTCACATAATTTTTTATCCCTTAATCCTTTAAGAGGAAATATAATAATTTAAGTTAAGTAAAAGTAATACTATAATAACGTTATTAAGCAAAAATGCATTTAATTTGCCACTTATAAGTTGATATGTATATGTGTTTCTTTATCTTTAATAAAAACTACCGAATTTTTTTAATATTCAATTAATACTATTTTTTCAATCGTCCATCTAACTGAGAAACGAAGTAATATGGGTCCCATATGAATGTAAGACAAAAATAATAAAAATAATCGAAATATACTTTAACCTAAAATCATCGCTACATGTCATTAACAAAAGTAGAACTTAATTAGAAATATTTTAATGCAAGGTTCAAAATAAGATGCTTTTAAGTATATTTTTTTATTTTTTGAAGACAGATAAAATAATTCTGGTGCTCCACAAGTATCACGCGGGACTTATAGAAGTAAGTAAAACAACAACATCAACAAAAATAAGATAAATAAAATTACAAGTAAACAACAAAACAAAAGTTACGAAATAATGAAATAACAGAAATAAATAAGTATATTTTATCAATACATTTAATTCTATCACAAACATTTCGCTTAAAAGTTTGATTAAGGTACGGATAGAAATGAATTGTTAGTGGTTATTTGATAACTATTATAAGAATAATTTTTTCCAAGTTGGCTTTTTTAATAAAAATGCTAGGAGAGATGAAATTATTAATCTAAATTAAAAAAAATAATGATGTTAGCTATTCTTCAATTAATTAAGTATTTTATAAAAGAAACAGAAAGAGAGTCAACGTGTTTAAAAAATTTCAAAAGCATTTCAAGCATATAAAATGATATCTTAAAAAAGACAGAAATTTATGCAAAAGTGAAGGCAAAATAAATTAAGCTTTTTTTTCGTCTGGCGAATTTCCGGAAACATTTCTATTAATATAAATACCTTCCAACAGGCAGTTAAACATTTTAGCGTGGGAGACCATTTTCAATGAAAATGTGATAAAATTTTCGAAAATGTAGGTTGTAATATATATATAATTCTACACAATCTCTCATTTTTTAAAGATGTTATTTATAAAAAATAGATTTTATACCTTAATTAAATGTAGGCATATATTATTTACATTAATAATACGTAAAAAATGTATAAATTCTTCCTTTTAACTTTATATCAAAGGAGACATTCTCGTGATGTGTGTTTTTAAAAAAGTTTATTACTATAATTTCTTCGTGACCATGATTTAAGACAAAAACACATAGAAAGAAGATATTTTAATTGAATTGCTTATTTCTGCATATAAAATATTCAAATTAAAAGCTGAGTAATTAAAAACATTCAATACGAGTCAAAAATTAAACAATTATCGTATAAAATAAAATAAAAAAAGTAATATCCAGATTACTGTTAGCTGAATCGAATAAAATGACCCATTTTAAATCCATTAAATATTAATTTAGATATTATTCATTACAATGATGAAACAAGGAAAAAGAAAATAGGGAAAAGAATTCAATTTTTCTTTTCATTGAAATAATTCTTTGAATGGAATGCTTTATTAATTGGATTTCTTTTTTATTTTTAAACTTTTTATTTTTAAACTTTTTTAATTGCAACGTGAGATATGCATCTGTGGAAGGCGGTTAATGATACAGTAGGTGTAATTTGCAAGTAATTATTCATAACCTAATATTAACCTATGAGTTGTGTTTTTAAAGTTCTTTTGTACGATTCTCTCACTTTTAAATTAATTAATTCTCGATTCTTAATCTCTCCCTTCTCCGGCATCAAATTACTTTTTAGTCTTAACTCAGTGATTAAATCAACTTTGTAAGAGTCTAATTTATTTGGAAATCTTGGTAATAAAGAAATACTTTATGGTCAGATGGTCAGGGTGCTTAAATACGGGTCAAGATTTATTGAAAGGTCAGTAAAATTAATTTCGAAAATGCGCCGGTCAAATGATTTAAGTCCATTCACGGAGATTAAATGTGTTAGAAATTAATAATAGGCAGTGCATGTTTTGAATATTGAATTGCGGGTTTATGTTTCCGATTAATTGTGAATAGTGCTTCGAATTAGCAGACGCAGATTATGTTATTAAGATTTAGTTAACTATAAAAACGGGCTCATGACAATGTGTACTTTATTATTGCGTAATCATGTTAGAATATTTTTTGTGGAATAAATAATAATTCGCATATACTCTAAATCTACTTAAATTGTTTTAAAAAATTGAGTTTATTTTAATGCAATTGGGGGGGGGGGGTCATTGATTGTTTTACTTACGTCGCGCTTTGAAGCAACACGAATGCTATTGGCCATTGACCTCGTAATTTTTGGGCTATTATCAAGTACCTAGGACGAAATCTGAGCTGCTCGCCTCTCTCCAAATTTTCGCACCACACCAGCGTGATGACTTTTAACCTCAATAGATTCAACGTAGGAAGCACCTCCGCGACGGTTTTCAGTGGCTTCATGACTCGAGCTCATACATTGCGGGGAAGTTTAATGTATAAGTAGTGTCATTCCAGATGTCACCCATATCATTTGAGCTTTTTATACATTTTATTAATCTTTTTTATATCTAAGCAAAACTCAGTGACGCAGCAGCTCATGGAAGGCCAAGATCTACTGGTCCCCTCTCAGTTTTCATGACCTTGGGCACTGAAAAGGATATAGCAAATGTTTCGGTCAGGTGGTCAGTCCGACGCGAAGCCCCCAGTGGTTTCCAAGCAAGCTCTGTACTCATTTATCGATCCACTGAAGGGATGAAAGGCTGAGTCAACCTTGGAAGGTCTAGAGTTCTGAACCCCAGACCTGTGGCTTGGAAGCGCGGTACGCTACAACATCTTCTATATTTAGAACTATATTATATGCCTGGAACCATGTCTTGTTCTTAATGATGCATTTTATAAAATTATTTTACATTAAAGCGTTACGTTGATCACTTCTGTGACTTTATTTCACTATCTTCGTTTTTGTAATAAAACCATCATTTCCCAAAATTTGCTACTAGGGACACTGTGATTAATCTTAGATTGTAGCCTATAACCATTTAGCTATATAGAGAGAGACTCATTATACTTTCTCTATTCGAAGTTTTCATCATTCGAATGTAATGTTACCTTATATGTATACAGCTATGCACCCTGTATATAAAACTTATACAATGTAATAATAATGCACAAAAAAAAAGTTCTGGGGCTTGCGAATTTTATTACAAAAAGTGTATAACGATGTACTTTTCAATTTTCTTAGTTTTATAGGTTAATGAATGATCCAGAACAAATCGCTTCACCTTTCCGTTTTCCGAGTTCACTTTAGCTATTCCATATACATTCCAAAAAATGGAAAGAGAGAGAGAGAGTATCCAGAAGTGTGGAAGGGTTATCTTATATTTTTAGTTCAATTTCATAAAATGAATTTAAGAAAATTCTTAAGTTCCGAGGAATTGAAATATTTAACTAACAAAGCTTTTTAAAGATGAAAGTACACTTATTTGCGTAATACTCACGTAAATGAAAAAAATTAGATGAAATTAACGAGAAAGTTGTTTGTATTTATGGTTTGCTCTAATGTGTTAAGTACACATAATTACAATCTCTTTTTTACACGATACGCATTTTCTTTAAAAGAAATCCAAATAAAAGAAGCTCGTAAAAAATATTTCTTATATTCAAATTTGGGATACGTTCCGAAAGTCGTGCAAGGTAAAATAAAGAATTATATTCAGATAAAAAGTTAAGTAAAAAATACCAAAAACCGTAAGAGTTCTGATATTTATATGAATTATATGTACATATGGTTATCTTGGATAAAATTTATTATTTATTTAAAGCTAAACTGAAGATAAATAGATAAAAATATTCCCCCTCCCCAATTCTTAAGATCAGAAATGTCTAAATGTAATTAATAACACTATGTGCGAATAGTTGATTAAACATGCATTGTGAGCTAATTTACAAATTAATGATATAATACGTAGTATAAATGCATTGCAAATTGTATTGATATGAGTTATGAAAAAGGGCATTTCCTAGACACAATTATTTTATAGCAACCCACAATGGTAAGAAAGTGATTTTTTTAGATAAATTAATACCAAAGACTGCAATTTATACTAAACCGTTTATGGCTGTATGCATAATTAGTATAGAACAATGGGTTAAAAATCGTGTTAGGTGAAATTAGTTTTTCAAAAAAGGAAATTTTTTTGAACCCCGCTTAGCTTTATAAATTCGTTTTAAAAAAAGCGTGTCTCTAAAAGGAAACTTGAAATACTATGCAAATAAAATATAATATTACGGGTTGAGATGTTTCTCATTTGTAAACTATTAATTATTATGTACTACTTCTAGAAAGAGGGGAGGGGGAGAATTTTTCACGATTTTTTTTTATCTTATCTATAACGAGTTCTGAAATATCAATGATTTTATGATCAGTGCTTTTGACTAATTAAAATCACAATAACTGGAATTCAATTACTCGTTGATAGCTGATAAAAAACAACAATACAAATTGTGTGCAGTGAATTTTTTAACAGTATTTTACGATTATTTGTAAATAATTGACGATAAATTTTAAGTTTTTACCGCATATTTCTAATGTTGAATATCAAAAATAATCGGTAAAAACTAGAATTTTAAATTAAATAATAGTTATAATAAAATCAATTAAAATAATCTGTACTAATCTATATATATAAAGGAAAAAAGCGACTGACTGACTAACTAATCACGATATCTCCGGAACTATTCAACCTACAGACTTGAAATTTGGTAGACATGTTCCTTTCATAGAGTAAACATCAGCTAAGAACGGATTTTCCGAAATTCGAAACGCAAGGGGCGTTATAAATAATTGCTTCCATGTTTAAACTACTTGATGTACAATCTTGAAATTGGGTAAGCAGATTCCTTTCAGAGAGTAGAGATCCGCTACAAAATGAGTTTGGTGAAAATCGACCTCCAAGTGGCGTTGCAGGGGCTTAAGGGGCGCTATAGATAATTATTTCCATTTTTAAACTATTTGACGCACTGTCTTTACATTTGATAAATAGATTCCTTTCGTAGAATAATGATCAGTTACAAAACAGGTTTTGTGAAAACAGACTTCTAAGTGGCGTTGTGGGGGATTAATTGGCGTAATAAATAAATATTTTCGTTTTTAAACTACTTGACCTACCTGCTTGAAAATTGGTAGGAATGTTTCTTTCATGGAGTAAATATCCGCTACAAAACAGGTTTGGGGAAAATTGACCCCCAAGGGGTGTTGCGGGGGTGGGGGTTTAAAGGGCGTTATAAATTCCGATTTTTAAGTTATTAGACGTACAGTCTTGAAACTTAGTAAGCAGATTCCTCTCATAGGGTAGAGATACGCTACAAAATGGGTTTCGCGAAAATTGCCCCCAAGTGGCGTAGCGGGACTTAAGGGGCGTTACAGATAATTATTTCCATTTTTAAACTATTAGACGCACAGTCTTTATATTTGATAAATAGATTTATTTAATAGAGTCAGCTATAAGAAGGTTTTGTGAAAACAGACTTCTAAGTGGCGTTGCGGGGTATAAGTGGCGTAATAGATAAATATTTTCGTTTTTAAACTACTTGACCTAGCTGCTTGAAAATTGGTAGAAATGTTTCTTTCATGGAGTAAATATCCGCTATAAAACGGGTTTGGAGAAAATTGACCCCCAAGGGGTGTTGCAGGGGGTTAAGGGCAGATATAAATAATTATTTCTATTTTTAAACCATTAGACTCACAGTCTTGAAATTTGGTAAGCAGATTCCTCTCATAGGATAGAAATACACTACAAATGTGTTTTGTGAAAATCGACCCCTAGGTGGCGATGCGGGGGTTCAAGGGGCGTTATTGATAATTTTTTTGCATTTTTAATTAATTGGACGCACAGTCTTCAAATTTTGCTAAGCAGATTCCTTTCATAGAGTGCAATTCCCCTACAAAATGGGTTTTGTGAAAACAGACCCAGAAGTGGCGTTGCGGGGCTCAAGTGGCGTTATAGACAATTATCCCCATTTTTAAACTGTTAGACGTACAGTCTTGAAATTTGATAAGCAGATTCCTTTCGTAAAGTAGAGAACCGCTACAAAATGTGTTTTGCGAATATCAACAACCAAGTTTAATTTCGGGAGTTTAAAAGGCGTAATCGATAAATATTTCCATTTTTAAACTATTTGATCATCCTGCTTGAAAATTGGTAGGCATGTTCCTTTCATGGAATAGAGTTCCTCTAACAAAGAGTAAAACGAAAATTGACCCCTAAGGATGTTTGCGAGGGGTCAAGAGGAGTTACAGAAAAAAATTAATGTTTTTAATTGTTAGACCCATATACTTGAAATTTGTTAAGCATGTTTCTTTTGTTGAATAGAGATCCACTAAGAATGTATTTTAAGCAAATCAAGTTCTTAGGGGGGTGCAGGGGGTTACTGGGACGTATTGACAAAAAAAATTACTTTTTTCGAGCTACAAGGACTATAATAATGAAATTTGGTTTGCATTTTTCTTTTGTTGAATTGAAATCCTCTAAGAGCGGTTATTTTGGAAAACGGCTCTCAACGGGATTACGGGGATATTGATAGTAAAACTTCTTTTTTTCTGTTAGATTTAGACTTGAAATTTGGCTTGCATGTTCAATTTACGGAGTAGAGATCCACCGAAAATTGGTTTTGCGGGAATCCACTTGGTTTTTGGGTTACGAAAGAGCAAATATCATTCTATACTTCAATTTTAGAGATTTTTAGAAAATACAAATTAGATGAGTTCTGCCCTTTTTTTTGCGACAGTTAAAGGTATAAGTATATTTTTCAATACAATCGAATTCTTAATGCTAGGACTTAGATATCAATAATTTTACATATATATAAGCAGTAAAAATTTATAAAACATCATGAAATACCCAGCTAAGCGGGCGGGTAACAGCTAGTTTCTGTATATGAGGATTGGCTTTCGAATGATATTTAAAGTATAGAATTTAATTTTGATACAATTAGATACGTGAAACATATATTTGAAATCAGTTTAGAATTTTTCAGTGTTCTACAATCAGATAAACACGTGTTGAAGTTTCTAGAGTGTTTGAAATATAGTTAGGAAATGAGTCAAAATTCGCGCAAATTTGTTAACATTTAGAAAGTCACGAAGCTTTGTTGTCTAGTCAGCTTGGCGCCTTTCAATAGAGTTCGAAATAGCGTCGCGCCACGTGTCTTGGTATGAACACGTGACCAATCAATATTTTAATTACTATCTGGAGAACAATATGCATTAGATAAAGTAAATCAAGAAATTATAAAAAAAAACTTTCCTAAAAATTAATTAAAACATTGCCTTAAGAGAAAAATGCGTGGTATTTGCTTTTCAGTTTCTTTTAATTTTTTCTCCAAGCTCTGGGTATTTTACACAAATTAAAAGAATTATTGCGGTTGATTTAAAATCTTATTGGTAAAGAAGTGTATTAAAAATTCCATATGAAAACCAGAATACTTTTTTTCCGTAGAACTTCTGGTTCTCGGTATCTTTTCAGCTCCATTTTTTTTCTTTTTAAAAAAACGTAGAAGATAATGGAATTTCACAATAACGTCGCACAAAGTGTTCGACAGCTTATCTCTACTTCAAAATGTATAATGTTTTATTTCCTGTGTATCTCGTGCTACCCAGGATGATTTCACCAATTCCTGAAATGTTACAGTACGTGTAGAGCTAAATGGTATATTCTAAAAATTAAGCGGTTGCTTTAAAAAAATAAATGGGATCAAAATTTTAAAATTTTTGATTGCATTCTTACGGAATTCATGGTGGATGATTTTGAATATGTTTGCACAATACACAAAAAGCTTTTAATCATTATCACTTTTTGAGTTTTTCTATTAATGGGGAAAAAACCGACTCCCTCCCTCACTCACTCGCTCATCATGAGATATCTAGAACTACTAGACGTACAAACTTGAAATTTGGTAGGCATGATCCTTTTGATGAGCAGATATCCGGATTCGGGAAATCGACTCCCAAGGAGGGTTGCGGAGTTGTTATTTTTTTTTTTTAGATAGTAGAAAAACTCCGTTTTTAAACAATTAGACCAACGTATTAAAAATTTGGTAACCATGTTTATTTTATAGAGTAGAGATTCGCTAAAAATAAGTTTTTTTGGAATCAATTCCGAGAAGGGAGTTTACGGGAGTGTAAAAGATAAATATACTTCCGTCTTAGACATTTACGTCCTGTCCATTTTCAAACAAGAGGCGAGGTATACAAGAATGTTTTTCAATACAATCGAAAACTTTATATAGGAACTACATATCACTAACTTAAAACCAATATATAGTCATACAATATCCTACCCAGCTAAGCGGGCGGGTAACGCCTAGTATATTTATATACACACATAGACGATAAACGCTCTTTCATGCGGATCCTATAAAAGCCCGTCACTTTATATGGAGGAATAACATTTAAAAGAAAACTCATGATTAACAAACACCGAGTTCTAAATTCATCAATACATTTTCCAGAATAAAAGACTGCTGCCCTTTGTGTCTGTGCTCAAAGCCATCATGACTTCATACCCAAAGGATATGTGGCTCTACGTTTATACTGATAGTTCTGCCCGGGAGGACGGCTCAGCTGGGGCTGGCTTCTGTTGTGAAAACCTTTTTCAAGGCTCTTTGGTAGCAGGCTTGGGAGCTGCAAACTTTGATGCAGATGCTACTTAACCAATTTATCTATTTCCTACAGACGAGCTGTCTTCTCAGTCTGAAATCTTCATTCTCTGCTCCTTACGCAATAATGACTCAATAGAGGTGGATGAGGTGAGAGAAAAAATTCATGAACTCAACGGTGCTGACTGAACTATTATATTTCAATGGATCTCTAGCCATTGCGGCATCCCAGGCAATGAAAAGGCGGACTCTCTGGCCAAACATGGCTGCAATCTCCCACAGCCTTCTAGTAGCTTGTCATGCAGGCAGTCGTTTTCAAATATTTCCAAATCCGTAGGAAAATACATTCGCCGAATTCAAGAGAATGATGCTGGAGAAAGATCTGGGAAACCCTTCTCCATAGTCCAGTTCCAATGGGTCTTCCTAGACAGGTTTTCTCTGCTATTTTTAGAACTTTGACCGGTCATGACTTTCTTCAGCAACACCTATACTGAATTGGCGTGATAGACACTCCAGATTGCTCTCTGTGCCTTTGTGGAGAAGCTATGAATTTTATCCACCTGATAGTTTGTGCTTTCCTGGCCAACACAGGTTTGAACATTTCTTCTGACAACTTTACTGTAAAGGATAGTTTATATTGGGCTGCTTGTAGGGAAATGGCCTATACGGCCCATTCCTCGACGTAATTAAAACAAAAAGTAGTTATAAATGGTAATTTTATTCCTCGGCCTAATTAATACATACCATGTAAGTGATGCACAAATTTGAATTCTATCTCGCGCAATAATTTACCATTTTTATTTAGATATGTAGCTTATAGCTTATTTTACAGATCATTTTTTTTTCCAAGCTTTCCTTAAGGACGACCTAAAGTCCCAGTTAGTTGAGATTAATGAGACTTTAAGGTACTTATGTATTATACCGTTGATCAATTTCACCAAATCAAAAAATATCGCCAAATGTTGCCATCATCATCATTGCTTGAACATGAACGCGAGCAATTTTCTGCTACTGGATGCATATCGCGGCATTTGGTGACGTTTTTTTAGTCTGACGGAAGAGGTCGATGGTGTAATACCTAAGTACCCATATTATATTTTGCATAATTTATACTGAAAATATTTTCAATGGGTTTTGGGACAATGGACAATTTTTTTGTCAATATAATAAAAGAAACTCGCGTGTTCAGTAAATGCAGTTTTAAAAATTTGATGGTTTTCAAGCAAAATTTAAACTCTAGAGAGCTTTTTAAATGCACACGCAACTCGCTTTGAGAAAAATAAATGCATTCAAAATAAAGATCCACTGTAAAGCATTAAGTTCCTTAACTTAAACGATGACTTATTTTGAATATTGTTTGGTTCGAATAGCAGAGAAACATCTAAAGCATTTCTAAAGCAATATTAATGCTTTTTCTACATTCATTTTCCAAAAATACTTAAAAAATATCACATTAAACTTAAGTAGAAAATGGATGATATTACTTTTAGAGTAAACAAAAATTGTGAATGAATGAATTCAAATATAACATACAAGGAAAGTGAAGCTGTATATATAATAATGAATGCAGAACTCAGCAGGAGCTTTTTAAAATGGTGACTAAATTGCACAGTGGATGTGCAATCGTTTCCCCGTATGTAAAAACAGTATTTTGATACCATTTTCTTTTCATTTAAAATTTTGCATTGTAATTCTCGACTCTTATATTGCGACATTATCCGGACAAAACACTTCTCACCTCAACGACCTTGTCGCGAATCTGGTTTCTCTACATTCACAAATAAATCCTTAGTGTAGTACAGACCCTTGGTTAGAATGACTCTGCAATAAACAGTTTGGTTAATATGGCTCTACGCAATTGATTATTTCAACTCTCCACTGAGTTAGATTTCCAAAACAACAATTACCGGTCAAAAAAAATTTTAATGTAAAAAGTATTATTTTTTTGCTTTTCTAGGTGTTTCTCAAACTTGCTGTAATAGTGAACTTATTACCAATTTCCTTTTTTGTAATTCCTCAGCACAATGCGTGCTCGTTACGAGCTAGTTAAGTACGAGTTTATTACAACACCGGACTGTGTTTTTCTGTGCAGTTTTTGGTTCGACCCAGAAAGCGGCACAGTGAAGTGAAAATCGCTTTCCGTCTATACGGAAAAGAGCAGTAAAAATAGAAACAAAGACATCGTTAGTCTCAAGGTGAATAGGCATTATTTGCGATGCGTGATTTTTTTGTGTGTCTACGCAGAGAGGGAGAGAGAGCCTTTTGGCTAACAAGCGCCAAAAGGTGTTTTTAATAGGTTAGAACGTGAACCCTGGAGATTACGGCGTCTCGTTACAAAATACAGATTGTGACAGCTTAGAGCGGAGGAGAGTAAACAGTTTAAACATATAAATGTGATTTTGGTGAACGTTTAGTCGATTAATTAATCACTGTTTCATAAAAAAAAAATTCAAAAATCTCTACTTTTCGGTATTTTTTGAAAAAAAAATTTTTTTTTTAATCTCCGAAAATTTTATTTTTTTATATTTTGGGGATAAATGATTGGAGAAAAAATTCTCAAGAAAATCAGGATTGGAGAAGTACTATGTTTCAAATTGAGCAAACAAAATAAGGTAGCATCTTTGCGATTTATTTTAATGAAATATGTTTAAAAATGTGAAAGTTTGTAAGCTTTTAATTTGAAGTGTGCCATATTTTAGTTAGAATTACTCAATCGAAATCTCGCAACGTGACCCCGCGGAGGATTAAGTTTTACATGAGATATCTTAAAATGTTTTTAAAATAAATACTAACTTGTAACGAGTAAAGCTGAAAAAGAGGCCGGTGGAATCCAGTGATTATAAGACACTTGAGTATTTTAATTAAAATTTTCAAGAATATATTTTCTTTTATTTTCCAATTTAAAAGACAGGCACTAAAAAGGTGAATAAAATTTAATATAATTAATTAGTTTCAGTCATATACTCATGAAATGGTCTATCGGGCATGACCTTGAAAAAACACCAGAAGTCTTGAGAAGCCATATGAGCCACGACCTTTTCAAAAGAAGAAAGTTGGAACAAAGAAATGTGGCAAAATTTGAGAGATTGCAGTACTGTCAAAGCGATGCCAGCATGCGTGGATCGACGTATCCACCGACATGTGGTGGAAATCTTCAAATCACTTCTACCGCCATTTTGCAGCAGATGCAGGATACCTTTGATATTTCCATATCGTCCTGAATTGTCAAGTGGTTGACAATGGCCTGCACTCATGGCATCCGTTAAAAGACTGCCATTGCCCCCACAGCACAGATTACTCCGTTTTCAATGGCAATATAGAAAGGCACAGAGTAGTGTTCTCTGACGAATCGAACTGTTTGACAATGACAATCGCAGGGCATGAGTGTGGGTCCGATGTGGTGAAAGATCCAATCCAGCCTCATCTGTGGAACGACGTACCACAACAATGAGGCATTATGGTTTGGGACGCATCACATACTTGGAAGATCATCTCTGGTTCGTATTCAAGGCACTATAGCGGCCCAATGATATCTCGTAGATGATACATTTCTGCCAGAACACTCCAATTCCTTCGTGGTTGCCTGTGCCATTAATAACAGGACAA
>BMAO01024323.1:0-77517 GCA_019973975.1 Trichonephila clavata | reverse complement strand
TCAAAATTTAATTAGATCAAAGTTATGTGCTAAAAATGTTCACATTTTTGGATATTCGGAAGGAGACGTCATGAACAGGAAAATTTCTAACTTATTCCAGCCAAACTCAATTTCTTATTTAAATCCGACGCTGATCACGAATACGTAGCGCTTTCAAATTTCAGATCAAAAGTTATTGCAATAATAAAATTTACATTTTTGGATATTTGCAGGAGACGTCATGAACAGGAAAATTTCTAACTCCTATTCAGCAAACTCAATTTTCTTATTTAAAATCCGACGCTGATCACAGATACATGTAGCGCTTTCAAAATTCAATTAGATCAAAGTTTGCAATAATAAATTTCACATTTTGGATATTTGGCATGGAACGTCATGAACAGGGAAAACTTTCAACTCCTATCCAATAAACTCCTCAATTTTCTATGTAAATTCGACGCTGATCACGAATATGATAGCACTTTCAAATTTCAATTAGATCAAAGTTATTGCAATAAAATGTTCACATTTTTGGATATTTGGAGACGTCATGAACAGGAAAATTTAACTCTCTTCAACCAAACTCACTTTTTATTTAAAATCCGACGTCACGAATACATGTAGCGCTTTTCAAAATTTCAATTAGATCAAAATTATTGCAATAATAAAATTTAACATTTTGGATATTTGGCAGAGACGCGTCATGAACAGGAAAAATTTATAACTCCTTCAAGCCAAATCAATTTTCTTATTTAAAATCCGACGCTGATCACAGATACATGTAGCTTTTCAAAATTTCAATTAGATAAAGTTATTGCAATAATAAAATTTACATTTTGTGATATTTGAGGAGACGTCATGAACAGGAAAATTTCTATCTATTCACCAAACTCTTTTCTTATTTAAAATCCGACGCTGATCACGAATACATGTAGCGCCCAAAATTTCAATTACATAAGTTATTGCAATAAAAATTTACATTTTGGATATTTGGCAGAGACGTCATGAACAGGAAAAATTTCTCCTATTTAAACTCAATTTTCTTATTTAAATCCGACGCTGATCACGAATACATGTAGCGCTTTTCAAATTTCAATTAGATCAAAAGTTATTGCAATAATAAATTTAACATTTTGGATATTTGGCAGGAGACGTCATGAACAGGAAAAATTTCTAACTCACACCAAACTCAATTTTCTTGATAAATCCGACGCTGATCACGAATACATGTAGCACTTTCAAAATTTCAATTAGATCAAAAGTTATTGCAATAATAAATTTATTTTTGGATATTGGAGGAGGACGTCATGAACAGGAAAAATTTCTAACTCCTATTCAACCAAACTCAATTTTCTTATTTAAATCGACGCTGATCACGAATACATGTAGCGCTTTTCAAAATTTCAATTAGATCAAAGAGTTATTGCAAAATAAATTTCACATTTTGGATTTGGCATTGGAGACGTCATGAACAGGAAAATTTCTAACTCTATGCCACAAACTCAATTCTCATGTAAATCCGACGCTGATCACGAATACATGTAGCACTTTCAAAATTTCAATTAGATCAAAGTTATTAGTAAAAATGTTCACATTTTGGATATTTGGAAGGAGACTCATGAACAGGAAAAATTTCAAACTCCTATCCAAGACTCATTTTCTATTAAAATCCGACGCTGATCACGAATATGTAGCCTTTTCAAAATTTCAATTAGATAAAAGTTTATTGCAATAATAAAATTTAACATTTTGGATATTTGGCAGGGAGACGTCATGAACAGGGAAAATTTCTCCCTATTCCAGCCAAACTCAATTTTCTTATTTAAAATCCGACGCTGATCACGAATACATGTACTTTTCAAAATTTCAATTAGATCAATTGCAATAAAAATTTCACATTTTTGGATATTTGGACAGGGACGTCATGAACAGGAAAATTTCTCTATATCAAACCAAACTCTTTCTTGTAAAATCGACGATCACGAATACATGTAACTTTTCAAATTTCAATTACATAGCTTATTGCAATAATAAATTTACATTTTGGATATTTGCAGAACGTCATGAACAGGGAAAAATTTCTAACTCCTATTCACCAAGACTCAATTTCTTATTTAAAATCCGACGCTGATCACGAATACATAGGCCTTTTCAAAATTTCAATTAGATCAAAAGTTATTGCAATAATAAATTCATTTTTGGATATTTGGAGGAGACGTCATGAACAGGGAAAATTTAACTCTACAACCAAACTCACTTTTCTATTAAATCCGACGCTGATCACGGTCATGTAGCCTTTCAAATTCAATTAGATCAAAGTTATTGCAATAAAAATTTCCATTTTGGATTTTGGAGAGACGTCATGAACAGGAAAAATTTCTAACTCCTATTCCAACCAAACTCAATTTTCTTATTAAATCGACGCTGATCACAGCCATGTAGCGCTTTCAAAATTTCAATTAGATCAAAATTTATAATAAAATTTCACATTTTGGATATTTGGCAAGAGCGTCATGACAGAAAAATTTCTATCCTTGCCAACCAACTCAATTTTTCTCATGTAAATCCGACGCTGATCACGAATACATGTAGCGCTTTTCAAATTTCATGAATCAAATTATTGCAATAAATGTTCACATTTTTGGATATTTCGAAGGAGACGTCATGAACAGGAAAAATTTCACTCTATTTAAACTCAATTTTCTGTATTTAAATCCGACCTTTGATCACGAATACATGTAGCGCTTTCAAAATTTCAATTAGATCAAAGTTATTGCAATAATAAAATTTCACATTTTTGGATATTTGGCAGGGAGACGTCATGAACAGGGAAAAATTCTCTATGCTTCAAAAACTCAATTTTCTTATTTAAAATCCGACGCTGATCACGAATACATGTAGCGCTTTTCAAAATTTCAATTAGATCAAAGTTATTGCAATAATAAATTTACATTTTGGATTTGGCATGGAGACGTATGAACAGGAAAAATTTCTAACTCTCCAGCCAACTCAATTCTCATTAAAATCGACGCGGTCACAATACATGTGCCTTTCAAAATTTCAATTAGATCAAAAGTTATTGCAATAAAAATGTTCACATTTTTGGATATTTGGCAAGGAGACGTCATGAACAGGAAAAATTTCCTCTATTCATAAACTCAACTTTTATTTAAAATCGACGCTGATCACGAATACATGTAGCCTTTTCAAAATTTCAATTAGATCAAAAGTTATTGCAATAAAAATTTAACATTTTTGGATTTGGCGGAGACGGTCATGAACAGGAAAATTTACATCTATCCAGCCAAACTCAATTTCTTATTTAAATCAACGCTGATCACGAATACGCCTTTTCAAAATTTCAGTAGATCAAAAGTTATTGCAATAAAAATGTTCACATTTTGGATATTTGGAAGGAGAGTCATGAACGGGAAAAATTCTAACTCCTATTCAGCCAAACTCCTCTTTTCTTATTTATCCGACGCTGATCACGAATACATGTAGCGCTTTTCAAAATTTCAATTAATAAAAGTTATTGCAATAATAAATTTAACATTTTGGATATTTGGAGGGGAACGTCATGAACAGGGAAAAATTTCTACTCCTATTGCGAAACTCAATTTTCTTATTTAAATCCGACTGATCCGCAGACCATGTAGCCTTTTCAAAATTTCAATTAGATCAAAGTTATTGCAATAATAAATTACATTTTGGATATTTGCGATTGAGAGTCATGAACAGGAAAAATTTCTAACTCTATGCCAATAAACTCAATTTTCTCATGTAAAATCGACGCTGATCACGAATACATGAGCCAAAATTTCAATTAGATAAAAGTTATTGCAATAATAAAATTTCACATTTTTGGATATTTGGAAGGAACGTCATGAACAGGAAAAATTTCTAACTCTCTTACTTAAACTCAAATTTTCTTGTTAAATCCGACTGATCACGAATACATGCAGCGCTTTCAAATTTCAATTAGATCAAAGTATTGCAATAATAAATTTCACATTTTTGGATATTTGGTGGAGACGTCATGAACAGGGAAAAATTTCTAACTCCATATACCAAGCAAACTCAATTTTCTATTAAAATCCGCGCTGATCACGAATACATGTAGCCTTTTAAAATTTCATTAGATCAAAAGTTTGCAATAATAAATTTCACATTTTTGGATATTTGAGGAGACGTCATGAACAGGAAAATTTCTAACTTATTCCAGCCAAACTCATTTTCTTATTAAATCGACGCTGATCACGAATACATGTAGCCTTTCAAAATTCAATTAGATCAAATTATTGCAAAATAATGATTACATTTTTGGATATTTGGAGGAGACCGTCATGAACAGGGAAAAATTTCTCTCTATTCAGCCAAACTCAATTTTCTTATTTAAATCCGACGCTGATCACGAATACATGTAGCCTTTTCAAAATTTCAATTAGATCAAAGTTATTGCAATAATAAATGTTCACATTTTTGGATAATGGAAGATACGTCATGAACGGGAAAATTTCTAACTCTATTCAAACCAAACTCCTTTCTTATTTAAAATCCGACGCTGATCACGAATACATGTAGCGCTTTTCAAAATTTCAATTAATAAAGGATTATTGCAATAATAAATTTAACATTTTGGATATTTGGCAGGAACGTCATGAACAGGGAAAATTTCTAACTCCTATAGCAACTCAATTTTCTTATTTAAAATCCGACGCTGATCACGAATACATGTAGCGCTTTAAAATTTCAATTAGATCAAAGTTATTGCAATAATAAATTGTTACATTTTTGGATATTTGGCATTGAGACGTCAGAACAGGAAAAATTTCTAACTCTATGCCAACCAAACTCAATTTTCTCATGTAAAATCCGACTGATCTGCAGCATGTAGCACTTTCAAAATTTCAATTAGATCAAAGTTATTGCAATACAAAATGTTCACATTTTGGATATTTGGAAGAGACAGTCATGAACAGGGAAAAATTTCTGCTCCTATTCACAAACTCATTTTCTTGTTTAAAATCCGACGCTGATCACGGTATGTAGCGCTTTCAAAATTCAATTAGATCAAAAGTTATTGCAATAATAAAATTTACATTTTGATATTTGGCAAGAACGTCATGAACAGGAAAAATTTCTGACTATCCAGCCAAACTCAATTTTCTATTAAAATCCGACATGATCACGAATACATGTAGCGCCAAAATTTCATTAGATCAAATTTATTGCAATAAAAATTTCACATTTTGGATATTGGCAGGGAGACGTCATGAACAGGGAAAATTTCTCTCTATCCACAAACTCAATTTTCTTATTTAAATCGACGCTGATCACGAATACATGTAGCACTTTCAAAATTTCAATTGAGATCAAAGTTGTAGGCAATAAAAATGTTCACATTTTGGATATTTGGAAGGAGACGCGTCATGAACAGGGAAAATTTCTCCTATTCAGACCAAACTCAATCTTATTTGAAATCCGACGCTGATCACGAATACATGCTTTCAAAATTTCAATTAGATCAAAGTTATTGCAATAATAAATTTCATTTTTGGATATTTGCAGGAGACGTCATGAACAGGGAAAAACTCTCTATGCCACCAAACTCAATTTTCCCTTAAATCAACGCTGATCCGCGAATACATGTAGCACTTTCAAAATTTAATTAGATCAAAGTTATTGCAATAATAAATGTTACATTTTGGATATTTGGAAGGGAGACGTCATGAACAGGGAAAATTTCTAACTCTATTCAACCAAACTCAATTTTCTTATTTAAAATCCGACGCTGATCACGAATACATGTAGCGCTTTCAAAATTTCAATTAGATCAAAATTGTTGCAATAATAAATTTCACATTTTTGGATATTTGGCGAGAACGTCATGAACAGGAAAATTTCCTCCTATCCAGCAAACTCAATTTTCTATTAAAATGGCTGATCAGCATGTAGCACTTTTCAAATTTCAATTAGATCAAAAGTTATTGCAATAAAAATGTTCACATTTTGGATTCAGAAGGAACTATCATGAACAGGAAAAATTTCTAACTCTATTCAAACCAAACTCTTTCTTATTTAAAATCCGACCTGATCACGAATACGTAGCGCTTTCAAAATTTCAATTACATAAAGTTATTGCAATAATAAACTAACATTTTTGGATATTTGGCAGGGGAGACGTCATGAACGGGAAAATTTCTCTCTATTCAGCCAAACTCAATTTTCTTGTTAAAATCCGACGCTGATCACAGTACATATAGCGCTTTTCAAAATTTCCAATTAAGTCAAAGTTATTGCAATAATAAATTTACATTTTTGGATATTTGGCATTGGAGACGTCATGAAGGGAAAAATTTCTTCTATGCCAACCAAACTCAATTTTCATTAAATCCGACGCTGATCACGAATACATGTAGCACTTTTCAAAATTTCAATTAGATCAAAAGTTATTGCAATAATAAAATTTCACATTTTTGGATATTTGAAGGAGACGTCATGAACGGAAAATTTCTATCTCCTTCACGCAAACTCAATTTTCTTATTTAAAATCCGACGCTGATCACGAATACATGTAGCGCTTTCAAAATTTCAATTGATCAAAGTTATTGCAATAATAAAATTTCACATTTTGGATATTTGGCATTGGAGACGTCATGAACAGAAACAATTTCTAACTCCTATGCCAACAAACTCAATTTTCTCATGTAAAATCCGACGCTGATCTGAGTACATGTAGCACTTTCAAATTTCACTTAGATCAAATTTGTGCAATAAAAATGTTCACATTTTGGATATTTGGAGAGACGTCATGAACAGGGAAAATTTCTAACTCCTATCAACAAACTCAATTTCTTCTAAAATCCGACGCTGATCACGAATACATAGCACTTTCAAAATTTCAATTGATCAAAGTTATTGCAATAAAAATTTCACATTTTGGATATTTGCAGGAAGAGACGTCATGACAGGGAAAATTTCACTCTATTCAAACTCAATTTTCTATTTAAAATCCGACGCTGATCACAGAATACATGTATGCCTTTCAAAATTTCAAATGATCAAAAGTTATTACAATAAAAATTTCACATTTTTGGATATTTGGCAGGAGATCGTCATGAACAGGAAAATTTCAACTCCTATTGCAACAAACTCAATTTTCTTATTTAAATCCGACGCTGATCACGAATACATGTAGCCTTTCAAAATTTCAATTAGATAAAAGTTATTGCAATAATAAATTTAACATTTTTGGATATTTGGCATTGGAACGTCTGAACGGGAAAAATTTCTACTCCTATACCAAAACTCATTTTCTTAAAATCCGACGCTGATCACGAATACATGTAGCCTTTTCAAACAATTAGATCAAAAGTTATTGCAATAAAAATTTCACATTTTGGATATTTGGCAGGAGACATCATGAACAGGAAAAATTTCTAACTCCATTCCAGCCAAACTCAATTTTCTATTTAAAATCCGACGCTGATCGAATACATGCAGCTTTTCAAAATTTCAATTAGATCAAAGTTATTGCAATAATAAATTTCACATTTTGGATATTTGGCAGGAGACGTCATGAACAGGAAACATTCTATACTCCTATCAACCAAACTCAATTTTCTATTAAATCCGACGCTGATCACGAATACATGTAGCCTTTTCAAAATTTCACTTAGATCATTATTGCAATAAAAATTTCACATTTTGGATATTTGGCAGGAGACGTCATGAACAGGAAGAATTTCTAACTCCTATGTACCAAACTCAATTTTCTCATTAAATCCGACGCTGATCACGAATACATGTAGCTTTCAAAATTTCAATTAGATCAAAAGTTATTGCAATAAAATTTCACATTTTGGATATTTGGACAGGAGACGTCATGAACAGGGAAAATTTCTAACTCTATTCAGCCAAACTAATTTCTTATTTAAAATCCACAGCTGATCACGAATACATTAGCGCTTTCAAAATTTCAATAGATCAAAGTTATTGCAATAATAAAATTTCACATTTTTGGATATTTGGCATGGTACGTCGAACAGGAAAATTTGCTCTATCCAACCAAACTCAATTTTCTCTTACTAAAATCAGCTGATCACGAATACATAGCACTTTTCAAAATTCAATTAGATCAAAGTTTGCAATAAAAATGTTCACATTTTTGGATATTTGGAAGAGAACGTCTGAACAGGAAAAATTTCTAACTCTATCAAACCAAACTCATTTTCTTATTTAAAATCGACTGATCACAGACCATGTAGCTTCAAAATTTCAATTAGATCAAAATTTATTGCAATAATAAATTTAACATTTTTGGATATTTGGCAGGGAGACGTCATGAACAGGAAAATTTCTAACTCTATTCGCAGCCAAACTCATTTTCTTATTTAAAATCCGACGCTGATCACGAATACATGTAGCGCTTTTCAAAATTTCAATTAGATCAAAGTTATTGCAATATAAATTTCACATTTTTGGATATTTGATTTGGAAGGAATCATGAATCAGGAAAATTTCTAACTCTATGCCAACCAAACTCAATTTTCTCATGTAAAATCCACGCTGATCACGAATAGCATGTGGCCTTTTCAAAATTTCAATTAGATCAAAGTTATTGCAATAAAAATGCATTTTGGATATTTTGGAAGGAACGTCATGAACAGGAAAAATTTCTCTCTATTCCAACCAAACTCAATTTTCTTATTTAAAATCGACGCTGATCACGAATACATGTAGCGCTTTCAAATTTCAATTAGATCAAAAGTTATTGCAATAATAAAATTACATTTTTGGATATTTGGCATTGGAGACGTCATGAACAGGAAAATTTCTAACTCCTATGCCAACCAAACTCAATTTCTCATGTAAAATCGACGCTGATCACGAATACATGTAGCACTTTTCAAAATTTCAATTAGATCAAAGTTATTGCAATAAAAATTTCATTTTGGATATTTTGGAAGGAGACGTCATGAACAGGAAAATTTCTAACTATTCAAACCAAACTCATTTTCTATATAAATCCGACGCTGATCGAATACATGTAGCCTTTTCAAAATTTCAATTAGATCAAAGTTATTGCAATAATAATATGCATTTTGGATATTCAGGAGAACGTCATGAACGGGAAAAATTTCTAACTCCTATTCCAGCCAAACTCAATTTCTTATTTAAAATCCGACGCTGATCACGAATACATGTAGCGCCACAAAATTTCAATTAGATCAAAAGTTATTGCAATAAAAATATTCACATTTTGGATATTTGAGAGGGAGACGTCATGACAGGGGAAAAATTTTAACTCCTATTCAGTAAACTCTTTCTTATTTAAAATCCGACGCTGATCACGAATACATGTAGCGCTTTTCAAAATTTCAATTAGTTAAAAGTTATTGCAATAATAAATTTAACATTTTGGATATTTGGCAGGAGACGTCATGAACAGGAAAAATTTCCTCTCTATTGCAATAAATATTTTCTTATTATAAATCCGACGCTGATCACGAATACATGTAGCGCTTTTCAATTTCAGATTAGATCAAAGTTATTGCAATAATAAATTTAACATTTTGGATATTTGGCAGGAGACGTCATGAACAGGAAAATTTCTAACTCTACTATGCAAACTCAATTTTTCTATGTAAAATCCGACGTGATCACGAATACATGTAGCACTTTCAATTTCAATTAGATCAAAGTTATTAGTAAATGTTCATTTTATTATTTGGCAGGAGACGTCATGAACAGGGAAAAATTTCTAACTCCTATTCAGCAAACTCAATTTTCTTTAAAATCGACGCTGATCACGAATACATGTAGCCTTTTCAAAATTTCAATTAGATCAAGATTGTGCAATAATAAATTTCACATTTTGGATATTTGGCATTGGAAGTGTCATGAACAGGAAACATTTCTAACTCCTATGCCACCAAACTCAATTTTCTCATGTCTCGACGTGATCACGAATACATGTAGCACTTTTCAAAATTTCATTAGATCAAATTTATTGCAATAAAAATTTCACATTTTGGATATTGGCAGGAGACGTCATGAACGTGAAAAATTTCTAACTCCTTTACCAAACTCATTTTCTTAAAATCGACGTGATCACGAATACATGGCCACACCAAAATTTCAATTAGATCAAAAGTTATTGCAATAATAATATTACATTTTTGGATATTTGAGGGAACGTCTGAACAGGGAAAAATTTCTAACTCTATTCCAAAAACTCAATTTTCTTATTTAAAATCCGACTGATCACGAATACATGTAGCTTTTCAAAATTTCACAATAGATCAAAGTTTGCAATAATAAAATTTCATTTTGGATATTTGGCAGGAGACGTCATGAACGGGAAAAATTTCTAACTCTATTGCGCCAAACTCAATTTTCTTATTTAAAATCCGACGCTGATCACGATACATGTGCAGCATCAAAATTTCAATTAGATCAAAAGTTATTGCAATAATAAAATTTAACATTTTTGATGTTGGCAGGAGACGTCATGAACAGGAAAAATTTCTAACTCCTATACCACCAAACCAATTTTCTCATGTAAAATCGACGCTGATCACGAATACATGAGCACTTTTCAAAATTTCAATTAGATCAAGAGTATTGCAATAAAAATGTCACATTTTGGATATTTGGAGAGACGTCATGAACAGGGAAAAATTTCTAACTCCATTCAGCCAAACTCAATTTTCTTATTTAAATCCGACGATCCGAATACATGTAGCTTTTCAAAATTTCAATTAGATCAAAAGTTATTGCAATAATAAATTTCACATTTTGGATATTTGGCATTGAGACGTCATGAACAGGAAAATTTAACTCTATGCCAACCAAAGCTCAATTTTCTCTAAAATCCGACGCTGATCACGAATACATGTAGCGCCAAAATTTCAATTAGATCAAAGTTATTGCAATAAAAATGTTCATTTTGGATATTTACAGGAGACGTCATGAACAGGGAAAAATTTCTAACTCCTATGCCAACCAACTCAATTTTCTTGTATAAAATCCGACGCTGATCACGAATACATGAGCACTTTTCAAAATTTCAATTAGATCAAAAGTTATTGCAATAAAAATGTTCACATTTTTGGATATTCAGAGAACGTCTGAACAGGAAAAATTTCTAACTCCTATTCCAGCCAAACTCAATTTTCTTATTTAAAATCCGACGCTGATCACGAATACATAGCGCTTTTCAAAATTTCAATAGATCAAAAGTTATTGCAATAATAAATTTCACATTTTTGGATATTTGGCAGGAGACGTCATGAACAGGAAAATTTCTCCTATTGCAACCAAACTCAATTTTCTATAGAAATCCGAGCTGATCACAGATACATGTAGCACTTTTCAAAATTTCAATTAGATCAAAGTTATTAGTAAAATGTTCACATTTTTGGATATTTGGAAGGAGACGTCATGAACAGGAAAATTTCTACTCTATTCAAACCAAACTCACTTTTCTTTTAAATCGACGCTGATCACAATACATGTAGCCTTTTCAAAATTTCAATTAGATCAAAATTTATTAGTATAAATTTAACATTTTGGATTTGGCAGGGAGACGTCGGAACAGGAAAAATTTCTACCTATTCAGCCAAACTCAATTTTCTTATTTAAATCCGACGCTGATCACGAATACATGTAGCGCTTTTCAAAATTTCAATTAGATCAAAAGTTATGCAATAAAAATTTCACATTTTGGATATGGACAGGGAGACGTCTGAACAGGGAAAAATTCTGCTGCCTTCAACCAAACTCAATTTTCTTATTTCAAATCCGACGCTGATCACGAATACATATGGCACTTTTCAAAATTTCAATTAGATCAAAGTTATTGCAATAATAAATTTAACATTTTTGGATATTTGGCATTGGAGACGTCTTGAACAGGAAAATTTCTAACTCCTATACCAACCAAACTTTTTATGTAAATCCGACGCTGATCACGAACATGTGCACTTTCAAAATTTCAATGGATCAAAAGTTATTGCAATAAAAATTTCACATTTTTGGATATTTGGCAGGGAGACGTCATGAACAGGAAAAATTTCTGCTCCTCCAGCAAACTCAATTTTCTTATTTAAAATCCGACGCTGATCACGAATACATGTAGCGCTTTCAAAATTTCAATTAGATCAAAGTTATTGCAATAATAAAATTTCACATTTTGGATATTTGGCAGGAGACGTCGGAACAGGAAAAATTTCTCTCCTATCCAACCAAACTCAATTTTCTTTAAAATCCGACGCTGATCACGAATACATTAGCCTTTCAAAATTTCTTAAGTCAAATTATTGACAATAAAATTCATTTTTGGATATTTGGAAGGGCGTCATGAACAGGAAATTCTATCTCTATCCACAAACTCAATTTTCTATTAAAATCCGACGCTGATCACGAATACATGTAGCCTTTCAAATTTCAATTGAATCAAAGTTATTGCAATAATAAATTTCACATTTTGGATATTTGGCAAGGAGACGTCATGAACAGGGAAAAATTTCAACTCTATCCAAACTCAATTTTCTTATTTAAATCCGACGCTGATCACGAATACGCAGCGCGCAAAATTTCAATAGATCAAAAGTTATTGCAATAATAAATTTCACATTTTGGATATTTGGCAGGAGACTCATGAACAGGGAAAAATTTCTAACTCCTATGCCAAAAACTCAATTTTCTCTTTAAAATCCGATTGATACGAATACATGTAGCGCACAAATTTCAATTAGATCAAAGTTATTGCAATAAAAATGTTCACATTTTTGGATATTTGGAAGGAGACGTCATGAACAGGAAAATTTCTAACTCTATTCATAAACTCAACTTTTCTTATTTAAAATGACGCTGATCCGCGAATACATGTAGCAGCTTTCAAAATTTCAATTAGATCAAAATTTATTGCAATAATAAATTTACACATTTTGGATATTGATTATTTGGGGGAGACGTCATGAACAGGAAAATTTCTAACTCCTATTCACTAAACTCAATTTCTTATTTAAAATCCGACTGATCACGAATACATGAGCCTTTTCAAAATTTCAATTAGATCAAAGTTATTGCAATAATAAATTTCACATTTTGGATGTTGGCAGGAGACGTCATGAACAGGAAAATTTCTAACTCTATCAGCCAAACTCAATTTCTATAAATCCGAGCTGATCACGAATACATGTAGCACTTTTCAAAATTTCAATTAGATCAAAAGTTATTGCAATAAATTTCACATTTTGGATATTTGGAAGGGAGACGTCATGAACAGGAAAAATTTCTAACTCCTATTCAGCCAAACTCAATTTTCTTATTTAAAATCCGACGCTGATCACGAATACATGTAGCGCTTTTCAAAATTTCAATTAGATCAAAAGTTATTGCAATAATAAAATTTCACATTTTGGATATTTTGGCATTGGAGACGTCATGAACAGGAAAAATTTCTCTATGCCAGCCAAACTCAATTTTCTCATGTAAATCGACGCTGATCACGAATACATGTAGCACTTTTCAAATTTCAATTAGATCAAAGTTATTGCAATAAAAATTTCACATTTTGGATATTTGGAAGATACGTCATGAACAGGAAAATTTCTCTCCTATTCAACCAAACTCATTTTCATGTGCAAATCCGACGCTGTCACGAATACAAGCACTTTTCAAAATTTCAATTAGATCAAAGTTATTGCAATAATAAATTTCACATTTTGGATATTTGGAAGGAGACGTCATGGGGGAAAAATTTCTCTCCTATTCACAAACTCAATTTTCTTTTATATCTCGACGCTGATCACGAATACATGTAGCCTTTTCAAAATTTCTTAGATCAAATTGTGCAATAAAAATTTCACATTTTTGGATATTTGATTAGGAGACGTCATGAACAAACAAATTTCACTCTATCAAAACCAAACTCTTTTCTTATTAAATCCGACGCTGATCACGAATACATGTAGCCTTTAAAATTTCAATTAATAAAGGTATTGCAATAATAAATTTCATTTTTGGATTTGTGGGAGACGTCATGAACAGGAAAAATTTCTAACTCTAATGCACCAAACTCAATTTTCTTATTAAATCCGACTGATCACAATACATGTAGCACTAAATTTCAATTAGATCAAAAGTTATTGCAATAATAAAATTTCATTTTTGGATATTTGGCATTGGAACGTCATGAACAGGAAAATTTCTAACTCCTATCCAAGCCAACTCAATTTTCTATTAAAATCGACGCTGATCACGAATACGTAGCCTTTTCAAAATTTCAATTAGATCAAGTTATTGCAATAATAAATTTCATTTTTGGATATTTGGAAGGAGACGTCATGAACAGGGAAAAATTTCTAACTCCTATTCAAACCAAACTCAATTTTCTTATTTAAATCCGACGCTGATCACGAATACATAGCGCTTTTCAAAATTTCAATTAGATAAAGTTAGCAATAATAAATTTCATCATTTTGGATATTTGGCATTGGATACGTCATGAACGAAAAATTTCAACTCTATGCCAACCAAACTCAATTTTCTATGTAAAATCCGACGCTGATCACGAATACATGTAGCACTTTCAAATTTCAATTAGATCGATTATTGCAATAAAAATGTTCACATTTTTGGATATTTGGGGGAGACGTCATGAACGAGAATTTCTAACTCTATGCCAGCCAAACTCAATTTTCTATGTGTAAATCCGACGCTGATCACGAATACATGTAGCACTTTTCAAAATTTCAATTAGATCAAAGTTATTGCAATAAAATGTTCACATTTTTGGATATTTGATAGGAGACGTCATGAACAGGAAAATTTCAACTCTATTCACCAAACTCATTTCTTATTTAAAATCCGACGCTGATCACGAATACATGTAGCGCTTTTCAAAATTTCAATAGATCAAAGTTATTGCAATAATAAATTTCACATTTTGGATATTTGGCAGGAGACGTCATGAAATGGAAAATTTCTAACTCCTATTCCCAAACTCAATTTTCTTATTTAAATCCGACGCTGATCACGAATACATGTAGCGCTTTCAAAATTTCAATTAGATCAAAAGTTATTGCAATAATAAAATTTAACATTTTGGATATTTGGCAGGAGACGTCATGAACAGGGAAAATTTCTAACTCCTATCCAGCCAAACTCAATTTTCTATTTAAAATCCGACGCTGATCACGAATACATGTAGCCTTTTCAAAATTTCATAGATCAAAGTTATTGCAATAATAAATTTACATTTTTGGATGTTGGCAGGGAGACGTCAGGGGGAAAATCTAACTCCTATTCACAAACTCAATTTTCTTGTTAAAATCCGACGTATCACGAATACATAGCTTTCAAAATTTCAATTAGATCAAAGTTATTGCAATAAAAATTTCACATTTTGGATTTGGCAGGAGACGTCATGAACGAAATTCTATCCTATTGCCAACCAAATCAATTTTCTCGTAAATCCGACGCTGATCACGAATACATGTAGCCTTTTCAAAATTTCCATTAGATCAAATTTATTGCAATAAAAATTTCACATTTTGGATATTTGGAGAGAGTCATGAACAGGAAACATTTCTAACTCCTATGCCAACCAAACTCAATTTCTCTTATGTAAATCGACGCTGATCACGAATACATGTAGCACTTTTCAAAATTTCAATTGGATCAAAGTTGTTGCAATAATAAATTTCACATTTTGGATATTGAAGGAACGTCATGAACAGGGAAAAATTCTAACTCCTATTCAATAAACTCAATTTCTTATTTAAATCCGACGCATGATCACGAATACATGTTTTCAAAATTTCAATAGATCAAAGTATTGCAATAATAAAATTTCACATTTTTGGATATTTGGCAGGAGACGTCTGAACAGGAAAAATTTCTAACTCTATGCCAACCAAACTCAATTTCTCATTAAAATCCGAGCTGATCACGAATACATGTAGCCTTTTCAAAATTTCAATTAGATCAAAGTTATTGCAATAATAAATTTACATTTTGGATATTTGGCAGGAGACGTCATGAACAGGAAAATTTCTCTATTCATCAAACTCATTTCTTATTTAAAATCCGACGCTGATCCGAATACTTATGGCGCTTTTCAAAATTTCAATTAGATCAAAGTTATTGCAATAATAAAATTTAACATTTTGGATATTTGGCAGGAGACGTCCATGAACAGGGAAAAATTTTAACTCTATTCCAGCCATCAATTTTCTTTTAAAATCCGACGCTGATCACGAATACATGTAGCCTTTTCAAAATTTCAATTAGATCAAAAGTTATTGCAATACAAAATATTCATTTTGGATATTTAGAGGAGACGTCATGAACAGGGAAAATTTCTAACTCCTATGCCACAAACTCAATTTTCTCATGTAAAATCCGACGCTGATCACGAATACATGTAGCATCTTAATTTCAATTAGATCAAAGTTATTGCAATAATAAATTTCACATTTTGGATATTTGGAAGGGGACGTCATGAACGGAAAAATTTCTATCCTATTCAACCAAACTCATTTCTTTTAAAATCCGACTGATCACGAATACATGTAGCGCTTTTCAAAATTTCAATTAGATCAAAGTTATTGCAATAATAAAATTTCACATTTTGGATATTTGGCAGTGGAGACGTCATGAACAGGAAATTTCTAACTCTATGCCCCAAACTCAGATTTTCTCATGTAAAATCGACGCTGATCACGAATACTATGTAGCGCACTTTTCAAAATTTCATTAGATCAGATTTATTGCAATAATAAATTTCACTTTTTGGATATTTGGAGACGTCATGAACAGGAAAATTTCTAACTCCTATAAACCAAACTCAATTTCTCATTAAAATCCGACGCTGATCACGAATACATGTAGCCTTTCAAATTTCCATAGATCAAAGTTTGCAA
Organism: Trichonephila clavata; assembly: GCA_019973975.1. Lineage (NCBI taxonomy): Eukaryota > Metazoa > Arthropoda > Arachnida > Araneae > Nephilidae > Trichonephila > Trichonephila clavata. Next base: position 60,601 of record BMAO01024323.1, on the reverse strand, counting down.
TAAAAATTTCACATTTTGAGATATTGAAGAACGTCATGAACAGGAAAAATTTCTAACTCCTATTCAAATACTCTTTCTTATTTAAAATCCGACGCTGATCACGAATACATGTAGCTTTCAAAATTTCAATATAGATCAAAGTTATTGCAATAATAAAATTTCACATTTTGGATATTTGGAGGAGACTCATGAACAGGAAAAATTTCTAACTCCTTCACCAAACTCAATTTTGATGAGAAATCCGACGCTGATCACGAATACATGTAGCGCTTTTCAAAATTTCATTAGATCAAAGTTATTGCAATAATAAATTTACATTTTTGGATATTTGGCATTGAGACGTCATGAACAGGGAAAATTTCTCTCTATCCATGCAAACTCAATTTCTCATGTGCTCGACGCTGATCACGAATACATGAGCACTTTTCAAAATTTCAATTGAATCAAAGTTATTGCAATAATAAATATTCACATTGGATATTTGGCAGGGAGACGTCATGCAGACGGAAAATTTCTAACTCATTCACCAAACTCAATTTTCTATTTAAAATCGACGCTGATCACGAATATCATGTAGCGCTTTCAAATTTCAAATTGATCAAAGTTATTGCAATAATAAATTTCACATTTTTGGATATTTGGCATTGAGACGTCATGAACAGAGAATTTCAACTCTATCCAGCAAACTCAATTTTCTATGTAAAATCCGACGCTGATCCGAATACATGTAGCCTTTCTAGAATTTCTTAGATCAAAGTTATGCAATAAGAAATCTACATTTTTGGATATTTGGCAGAGACGTCATGAACGGAAAATTTCTAACTCTATCCAACCAAACTCAATTTTCTATTAAATCCGACTGATCACGACATGTAGCGCTTCAAAATTTCATGAATCAAAAGTTTGCAATAATAAATTTCACATTTTTGGATATTTGGAAGGGAGACGTCATGAACAGGAAAAATTTCTAACTCCTATTCCAGCCAAACTCAATTTTCTATTTAAAATCCGACGCTGATCACGAATACATGTAGCGCTTTTCAAAATTTCAATAGATCAAAAGTTATTGCAATAATAATAATTTCATTTTTGGATATTTTGGCAGGAGACGTCATGAACAGGAAAAATTTCTAGACTCTATCCAGCAAACTCAATTTTCTATGTAAAATCGACTGATCACGAATACATGTAGCCTTTAATCAATTAGATCAAAGTTATTGCAATAAATATTTTACCTTTTGGATATGGAAGGAGGATCATGAACAGGAAAAATTTCTAACTCCTATTCAAAGCCAAACTCACTTTTCTTATTTAAATCCGACCATGATCACAGCCATGTAGCGCACAAAATTTCAATTAGATCAAAGTTATTGCAATAACAAAATTTAACATTTTTGGATATTTGGCAGGAACGTCATGAACAGGGAAAAATTTTACTCTATTCCACCAAACTCAATTTTCTTTATTTAAATCCGACGCTGATCACGAATACATGTAGCCTTTTCAAAATTTCAATTAGATCAAAAGTTATTGCAATAATAAAATTTCATTTTTGGATATTTGGGAAGACGTCATGAAAGGAAAATTTTAACTCCTATTCAAACCAAACTCTTTTCTTATTTAAATCCGGCCTGATCACGAATACATGTAGCGCTTTCAAAATTTCAATTACATAAAGTTATTGCAATAATAAAATTTAACATTTTGGATATTTGGCAAGGAGACGTCATGAACAGGAAAATTTCTATCTATTGCCCAAACTCAATTTTCTTATTTAAAATCCGACGCTGATCGAAGATACATGTAGCGCTTTCAAATTTCAGTAGATCAAAAGTTATTGCAATAATAAGTTACATTTTTGGATATTTGGGGAACGTCATGAACAGGAAAAGATTTACTCCTATATACCAAACTCAATTTTCATTAAATCGACGCTGATCACGAATACATGTAGCCTTTTCAAAATTTCAATTAGATCAAAAGTTATTGCAATAAATGTTCACATTTTTGGATATTGGCAGGGAGACGTTGAACAGGAAAATTTCTAACTCCTATCACAAACTCAATTTTCATTGAAATCGACGCTGATCACGAATACATGTAGCCTTTTCAAATTTCAATTAGATCAAAAGTGTGCAATAATAAAATTTCACATTTTGGATATTTGGCAGGGAGACTGTCATGGGGGAAAAATTTAACCCTATTCAGCCAAACTCAATTTTCTTATTTAAAATCCGACGCTGATCCTGAATACATGTAGCGCTTTTCAAAATTTCAATTAGATCAAAGTTATTGCAATAATAAATTTCACATTTTGGATATTTGGCATTGGAAGTCATGAACAGGGAAAAACTCTCTATGCCAGCAAAGCTCAATTTTCTCATAAAATCCGACGCTGATCACGAATACATGTAGCATCTTTCAAAATTTCAATTAGATCAAGTTATTGCAATAAAATCATTTTGGATATTTGGAAGTAGCGTCTGAACAGGAAAAATTTCCTCTCTATTCACAAACTCAATTTCTTATTTAAAATCCGACGCTGATCACGGCATGTAGCGCTTTTCAAAATTTCAATTAGATCAAAGTTATTGCAATAATAAATTTCACATTTTGGATATTTGGCAGGAGACGTCATGAACAGGGAAAAATTTCTATCCTATCCACCAAACTCAATTTTCTATGTAAAATCGAGCTGATCGAATACTGATAGCCTTTTCAAAATTTCAATTGGATCAAAAGTTATTGTCAATAAAATTCTTGCACATTTTTGGATTTCAGGGGGAGACGTCATGAAGGGAAAAATTTAACTCCTATTCACCAAACTCTTTTCTTATTTAAATCCGACGCGTATCACGAATACATGTCGCTTTTCAAAATTTCATGATCAAAGTTATTGCAATAATAAAATTTAACATTTTTGGATATTTGGCAGGAGACGTCATGAACAGGAAAATTTAACTCCTATTCCAGCCAAACTCAATTTTCTTGTTTAAATGACGCTGATCACGAATACATGTAGCCTTTTCAAAATTTCAATTAGATCAAGTTATTGCAATAAAAATGTTCACATTTTGGATATTCGGGAGATACGTCATGAACAGGGAAAATTTCTAACTCCTATCAAACCAAACTCACTTTCTTATTTAAATCCGACGCTGATCACGAATACATGTAGCACTTTTCAAAATTTCAATTACATAAAGTTATTGCAATAATAAATTTATTTTGGATATTTGGAGGAGACGTCATGAACAGGAAAATTTCTATCCTATTCAGCCAAACTCAATTTTCTTATTTAAAATCCGACGCTGATCACGAATACATGTAGCGCTTTTCAAAATTTCAAATAGATCAAAAGTTATTGCAATAATAAATTCACATTTTGGATTTGGCATTGGAGACGTCATGAACAGGGAAAAATTTCTAACTCTATGCCACCAAACTCAATTTTCTCATGTAAAATAAGCTGATCACGAATACATGTACACTTTTCAAAATTTACCGTAGATCAAAAGTTGTGCAATAAAAATTTCACATTTTTGGATATGGAAGGAGACGTCATGAACAGGGAAAAATTCTAACTCCTATTCAAGCCAACTCAATTTCTTATTTAAAATCCGACGCTGATCACGAATACATGTAGCTTTTCAAAATTTCAAATTAGATCAAAGTTATTGCAATAATAAATTTCACATTTTGGATATTTGGCAGGAGACGTCATGAACAGGAAAATTTCACAACTCTATCTTAGCAAACTCAATTTTCTCATGTAAATCGAGCTGATCACGAATACATGCCTTTCAAAATTTCAATTAGATCAAAAGTTATTGCAATAAAAATTTCACATTTTGGATATTGGAAGGAGACGTCATGAACAGGAAAAATTTCTACTCCTATTCAACCAAACTCACTTTCTTATTTAAATCAAGCGCTGATCACAGATACATGAAGCTCTTTTCAAAATTTCAATTAGATCAAAATTTATTGCAATAATAAATTTAACATTTTTGGATATTTGTGGAGACGTCATGAACAGGAAAAATTTCTAACTCCTATCCAGCCAAATCAATTTTCTATTAAATCGACGCTGATCACGAATACGTAGCCTTTTCAAAATTTCAATTAGATCAAAGATTATTGCAATAATAAATTTCATTTTTGGATATTTGGCAGGAACGTCTCATGAACAGGAAAAATTTCTAACTCCTATCCAACCAAACTCAATTTTCTATTAAATCCGACGCTGATCACGAATACATAGCCTTTTCAAAATTTCAATTAGATCAAAGTTATTGCAATAAAATTTCACATTTTTGGATATTTGGATAGGAGACGTCATGAACAGGAAAAATTTCTCTCTATCCAGCAAACTCAATTTTCTTGTTAAATCCGACGCTGATCACGAATACATTAAGCGCTTTTCAAAATTTCAATTAGATCAAAGTTATTGCAATAATAAAATTTACATTTTGGATATTTGGCAGGAGACGTCATGAACAGGGAAAAATTTCTGCTCTATTCCAGCAAACTCAATTTTCTATTTAAAATCCGACGCTGATCACGAATACATGTAGCCTTTTCAAAATTTCATAGATCAAAGTTATTGCAATATTAAATTCACATTTTTGGATATTTGGCATTGGAGACGTCATGAACAGGGAAAATTCCTCTCCTGCCAATAAACTCAATTTCTCATTAAAATCCGACGCTGATCGAATACATGTAGCCTTTTCAAAATTTCAATTAGATAAAAGTTATTGCAATAAAATATTCACATTTTGGATATTTGGAGGGAGACGTCATGAACAGGAAAAATTTCTAACTCCTATTCAACAAACTCATTTCTTATTTAAATCACATGATCACGAATACATGAGCGCTTTTCAAATTTCAATTAGATCAAAGTTATTGCAATAATAATTTCACATTTTTGGATATTTGGCATTGGAGACGTCATGAACAGGAAAAATTTCTAACTCTATACCACCAAACTCAATTTTCTCATGTAAATTCGACTGATCACGAATACATGTAGCACTTTCAAATTTCAATTAGATCAAAGTTATTGCAATAAAAATTTCACATTTTGGATATTTGGAAGGAGACGTCATGAACAGGAAAAATTTCTGACTCCTATTCAAACCACTCACTTTCTTATTTAAAATCGACGCTGATCACGAATACGTACTGCTTTTCAAAATTTCAATTAGATCAGATTATTGATAATAAAATTTACATTTTGGATTTAGGCAGGGATACGTCATTGAACAGGGAAAATTTATAACTCTATCCACAAACTCAATTTCTGTAAAATCGACGCTGATCACGAATACGCACTTTCAAAATTTCATTAGATCAAAGTTATTGCAATAAAAATGTTCACTTTTGGATATTCGGAAGGAGACGTCATGAACAGGAAAATTTCTAACTCCTATTCAAACCAAGCTCACATTTTATTTAAAATCCGACGCTGATCACAATACATGTAGCGCTTTTCAAAATTTCAATTACATAAAGTTATTGCAATAATAAATTTAATTTTTGGATATTTGGCAGGGAGACGTCATGAACAGGGAAAATTTCTAACTCCTATTCAGCCAAACTCAATTTTCTAAAATCCGACGCTGATCACGAAGATACATGCTTTTCAAAATTTCAATTAGATCAAGTTATTGCAATAATAAAATTTAACATTTTGGATATTTGGCATTGGAATCGTCATGAACAGGAAAAATTTCTAACTCTATGCAGCAAACTCAATTTTCTCATTGTAAATCCGACGCTGATCACGAACCATGTAGCACTTCAATTCAATTAGATCAAGTTATTAGTAAAAATGCTACATTTTGGATATTTGGAAGGGAGACGTCATGAACAGGAAATTTCTAACTCTATTCCAACCAAATAATTTTCTTATTTGAAATCGACGCTGATCAGCATGTAGCCTCAAAATTTCAGATTAGATCAAAAGTTATTACAATAATAATTACATTTTGGATTTGGCAGGAACGTCATGAACAGGAAAAATTTCTCAACTCCTATGCCAACCAAACTCAATTTTCTCATTAAAATCCGACGCTGATCACGATACGTAGCACTTTCAAAATTTCAATTAGATCAAAAGTTATTGCAATAAAAATGTTCACATTTTGGATATTTGGAAGGGAGACGTCTTGAACAGAAAATTTCAACTCCTTCACAACCAAACTCAATTTCTTTATTTAAAATCCGACGCTGATCACGAATACATGTAGCGCTTTCAAAATTTCAATTAGATCAAAAGTTATTGCAATAATAAATTTCACATTTTGGATATTTGGCAGGAGACGTCATGAACAGGAAAATTTCAACTCTGACCAAACTCAATTTTCTATTAAATCTCGACGCTGATCGAATACATGTAGCACTTTTCAAAATTTCAGTTAGATCAAAGTTATTGCAATAATAAATTTCACATTTTGGATATTTCGGAGGGAGACTCATGAACGGGAAAAATTTCTCTCCTATTCAAACCAAACTCACTTTTCTTATTAAAATCCGACGCTGATCACGAATACATGTAGCGCTTTTCAAAATTTCAATTAGATCAAAGTTATTGCAATAATAAAATTTAACATTTTGGATATATTTGGCAGAGCGTCATGAACAGGAAAAATTTATAACTCTTCAATACTCAATTTTCTTATTTAAATCCGACGCTGATCACAGGCTAGCAACTTTTCAAAATTTCAATTAGATCAAAGTTATTGCAATAAAAATGTTCACATTTTGGATATTTGAGGAGACGATGTGAACAGGAAAAATTTCTAATATTAAACCAAACTCTTTTATTTAAAATCCGACGCTGATCACAGATACAGTAGCTTTTCAAAATTTCAATTAATAAAAGTTATTGCAATAATAAATTTACATTTTTGGATATTTGGCAGAGCGTCATGAACAGGAAAAATTTCCCTAACTCCTATTCAGCAAACTCAATTTTCTTATTTAAATCCGACGCTGATCACGAATACGTATGACTTTTCAAAATTTCATTAGATCAAAGTTATTGCAATAAATTTAACATTTTGGATTTGGCATTGGAGACGTCATGAACAGGAAAAATTTCTAACTCCTATTAAACAACTCAATTTTCTATGTAAAATCCGACGCTGATCAGAATACATGTAGCACTTTTCAAAATTTCAATTGATCAAAAGTTATTGCAATAAATGTTCATTTTGGATATTTGCGAGGAGACGTCATGAACAGGAAAAATTTCTAACTCTATTCATAACCAAACTCACTTTTCTTATTTAAAATCGACTGATCACGAATCATGTAGCGCTTTCAAAATTTCAATTAGATCAAAAGTTATTGCAATAATAAATTTCACATTTTGGATATTTGGCAGGGAGATCTCATGAACAGAATTTAACTCCTATCAGCCAAACTCAATTTTCTATTTAAATCCGACGCTGATCGAATACATGTAGCACTTTCCAAATTTCAATTAGATCAAAAGTTATTGCAATAAAAATGTTCACATTTTGGATATTTGGAAGGAGACGTCATGAACAGGAAAATTTCTAACTCCTATTCAACCAAACTCAATTTTATTTAAATCCAACGCTGATCACGAATACAGCGCTTTTCAAAATTTCATTAGATCAAAGTTATTGCAATAATAAAATTTACATTTTGGATATTTGGCATTGGAACGTCATGAACAGGGAAAATTTCTAACTCTTAACCAAACTCAATTTTCTATGTAAATATCGACGCTGATCACGAATACATGTAGCACTTTTCAAAATTTCAATTAGATCAAAGTTGACCCAGTAAAAATGTTCAACATTTTTGGATATTTGGAAGGAGACGTCATGAACAGGGAAAAATTTCTAACTCTATTCAAAAAACTCACTTTCTTATTTAAATCCGCGCTGATCACGAATACGTATAGCGCTTTTCAAATTTCAATTAGATCAAAGTTATTGCAATAATAAATTTAACATTTTTGGATATTTGGCAGAGACGTCATGAACAGGAAAATTTTACTCTAGTTCAGCCAAACTCGAATTTTCTTATTTAAAATCAACGCTGATCACGAATACATGTAGCTTTTCAAAATTTCAATTAGATCAAAGTTATTGCAATAAAAATGTTCACATTTTGGATATTTGGAGGAGACGTCATGAACAGGAAAAATTTCTAACTGCCACAAAGCTCTTTTCTATAAAATCCGACGCTGATCACGAATACATGTAGCGCTTTCAAAATTTCAATTACTTAAAAGTTATTGCAATAATAAAATTTACATTTTGGATATTTGGCAGGAGACGTCATGAACAGGGAAAATTTCTCTCTATTCAGCCAAACTCATTCTTGTATTTAAAATCCGACGCTGATCACGAATACGTAGCGCTTTTCAAAATTTAGTAGATCAAAAGTTATTGCAATAATAATTTAACATTTTTGGATATTTGGCATTGGAGACGTCATGAACAGGGAAAAATTTCTAACTCCTATCAACCAAACTCAATTTTCTCATGTAGTAAATCATTGCTGATCAATCGAATACATGTAGCACTTTTCAAAATTTCTTAGATCAAAAGTTATTGCAATAATAAATTTACATTTTGGATTTGGAGGAGACGTCATGAACAGGAAAATTTGATACTCCTATTCCAGACCAAACTCAATTTTCTTATTTAAAATCCGACGCTGATCACGAATACATGTAGCGCTTTTCAAAATTTCAATTAGATCAAAAGTTATTGCAATAATAAAATTTCACATTTTTTGGATATTTGGCATTGGAGACGTCATGAACAGGGAAAAAATTTCTAACTCCTATGCCAACCAAACTCAATTTTCTCATGTAAAATCCGACGCTGATCACGAATACATGTAGCGCTTTTCAAAATTTCAATTAGATCAAAAGTTATTGCAATAATAAAATTTCACATTTTTTGGATATTTGGCAGGGGAGACGTCATGAACAGGGAAAAAATTTCTAACTCCTATTCCAACCAAACTCAATTTTCTTATTTAAAATCCGACGCTGATCACGAATACATGTAGCACTTTTCAAAATTTCAATTAGATCAAAAGTTATTGCAATAATAAAATTTCACATTTTTTGGATATTTGGCAGGGAGACGTCATGAACAGGGAAAAAATTTCTAACTCCTATTCAAACCAAACTCAATTTTCTTATTTAAAATCCGACGCTGATCACGAATACATGTAGCGCTTTTCAAAATTTCAATTAGATCAAAAGTTATTGCAATAATAAAATTTCACATTTTTTGGATATTTGGCAGGGGAGACGTCATGAACAGGGAAAAAATTTCTAACTCCTATTCAAACCAAACTCAATTTTCTTATTTAAAATCCGACGCTGATCACGAATACATGTAGCGCTTTTCAAAATTTCAATTAGATCAAAAGTTATTGCAATAATAAAATTTCACATTTTTTGGATATTTGGCATTGGAGACGTCATGAACAGGGAAAAAATTTCTAACTCCTATTCAAACCAAACTCAATTTTCTCATGTAAAATCCGACGCTGATCACGAATACATGTAGCGCTTTTCAAAAATTTCAATTAGATCAAAAGTTATTGCAATAAAAATGTTCACATTTTTTGGATATTTGGCAGGGAGACGTCATGAACAGGGAAAAAATTTCTAACTCCTATTCAAACCAAACTCATTTTCTTATTTAAAATCCGACGCTGATCACGAATACATGTAGCGCTTTTCAAAAATTTCAATTAGATCAAAAGTTATTGCAATAATAAAATTTCACATTTTTTGGATATTTGGCAGGGGAGACGTCATGAACAGGGAAAAAATTTCTAACTCCTATTCCAGGCAAACTCAATTTTCTTATTTAAAATCCGACGCTGATCACGAATACATGTAGCGCTTTTCAAAATTTCAATTAGATCAAAAGTTATTGCAATAATAAAATTTCACATTTTTTGGATATTTGGATGGAGACGTCATGAACAGGGGAAAAATTTCTAACTCCTATTCAAACCAAACTCAATTTTCTTATTTAAAATCCGACGCTGATCACGAATACATGTAGCGCTTTTCAAAATTTCAATTAGATCAAAAGTTATTGCAATAATAAAATTTCACATTTTTTGGATATTTGGCAGGGGAGACGTCATGAACAGGGAAAAAATTTCTAACTCCTATTCCAACCAAACTCAATTTTCTTATTTAAAATCCGACGCTGATCACGAATACATGTAGCGCTTTTCAAAATTTCAATTAGATCAAAAGTTATTGCAATAATAAAATTTCACATTTTTTGGATATTTGGCAGGGGAGACGTCATGAACAGGGAAAAAATTTCTAACTCCTATTCCAACCAAACTCAATTTTCTTATTAAAATCCGACGCTGATCACGAATACATGTAGCGCTTTTCAAAATTTCAATTAGATCAAAAGTTATTGCAATAATAAAATTTCACATTTTTTGGATATTTGGCAGGGAGACGTCATGAACAGGGAAAAAATTTCTAACTCCTATTCAACCAAACTCAATTTTCTATTTAAAATCCGACGCTGATCACGAATACATGTAGCGCTTTTCAAAATTTCAATTAGATCAAAAGTTATTGCAATAATAAAATTTCACATTTTTTGGATATTTGGCAGGAGACGTCATGAACAGGGAAAAAATTTCTAACTCCTATTCAACCAAACTCAATTTTCTTATTTAAAATCCGACGCTGATCACGAATACATGTAGCGCTTTTCAAAATTTCAATTAGATCAAAAGTTATTGCAATAATAAAATTTCACATTTTTTGGATATTTGGCAGGGAGACGTCATGAACAGGGAAAAAATTTCTAACTCCTATTCAACCAAACTCAATTTTCTTATTTAAAATCCGACGCTGATCACGAATACATGTAGCGCTTTTCAAAATTTCAATTAGATCAAAAGTTATTGCAATAATAAAATTTCACATTTTTTGGATATTTGGCAGGGAGACGTCATGAACAGGGAAAAAATTTCTAACTCCTATTCAACCAAACTCAATTTTCTTATTTAAAATCCGACGCTGATCACGAATACATGTAGCGCTTTTCAAAATTTCAATTAGATCAAAAGTTATTGCAATAATAAAATTTCACATTTTTTGGATATTTGGCAGGGGAGACGTCATGAACAGGGAAAAAATTTCTAACTCCTATTCCAACCAAACTCAATTTTCTTATTTAAAATCCGACGCTGATCACGAATACATGTAGCGCTTTTCAAAATTTCAATTAGATCAAAAGTTATTGCAATAATAAAATTTCACATTTTTTGGATATTTGGCAGGAGACGTCATGAACAGGGAAAAAATTTCTAACTCCTATTCAACCAAACTCAATTTTCTTATTTAAAATCCGACGCTGATCACGAATACATGTAGCGCTTTTCAAAATTTCAATTAGATCAAAAGTTATTGCAATAATAAAATTTCACATTTTTTGGATATTTGGCAGGAGACGTCATGAACAGGGAAAAAATTTCTAACTCCTATTCAACCAAACTCAATTTTCTTATTTAAAATCCGACGCTGATCACGAATACATGTAGCGCTTTTCAAAATTTCAATTAGATCAAAAGTTATTGCAATAATAAAATTTCACATTTTTTGGATATTTGGCAGGGGAGACGTCATGAACAGGGAAAAAATTTCTAACTCCTATTCAACCAAACTCAATTTTCTTATTTAAAATCCGACGCTGATCACGAATACATGTAGCGCTTTTCAAAATTTCAATTAGATCAAAAGTTATTGCAATAATAAAATTTCACATTTTTTGGATATTTGGCAGGAGACGTCATGAACAGGGAAAAAATTTCTAACTCCTATTCAACCAAACTCAATTTTCTTATTTAAAATCCGACGCTGATCACGAATACATGTAGCGCTTTTCAAAATTTCAATTAGATCAAAAGTTATTGCAATAATAAAATTTCACATTTTTTGGATATTTGGCAGGGGAGACGTCATGAACAGGGAAAAAATTTCTAACTCCTATTCAACCAAACTCAATTTTCTTATTTAAAATCCGACGCTGATCACGAATACATGTAGCGCTTTTCAAAATTTCAATTAGATCAAAAGTTATTGCAATAATAAAATTTCACATTTTTTGGATATTTGGCAGGGGAGACGTCATGAACAGGGAAAAAATTTCTAACTCCTATTCAACCAAACTCAATTTTCTTATTTAAAATCCGACGCTGATCACGAATACATGTAGCGCTTTTCAAAATTTCAATTAGATCAAAAGTTATTGCAATAATAAAATTTCACATTTTTTGGATATTTGGCAGGGGAGACGTCATGAACAGGGAAAAAATTTCTAACTCCTATTCCAACCAAACTCAATTTTCTTATTTAAAATCCGACGCTGATCACGAATACATGTAGCGCTTTTCAAAATTTCAATTAGATCAAAAGTTATTGCAATAATAAAATTTCACATTTTTTGGATATTTGGCAGGGGAGACGTCATGAACAGGGAAAAAATTTCTAACTCCTATTCCAACCAAACTCAATTTTCTTATTTAAAATCCGACGCTGATCACGAATACATGTAGCGCTTTTCAAAATTTCAATTAGATCAAAAGTTATTGCAATAATAAAATTTCACATTTTTTGGATATTTGGCAGGGAGACGTCATGAACAGGGAAAAAATTTCTAACTCCTATTCAACCAAACTCAATTTTCTTATTTAAAATCCGACGCTGATCACGAATACATGTAGCGCTTTTCAAAATTTCAATTAGATCAAAAGTTATTGCAATAATAAAATTTCACATTTTTTGGATATTTGGCAGGGGAGACGTCATGAACAGGGAAAAAATTTCTAACTCCTATTCAACCAAACTCAATTTTCTTATTTAAAATCCGACGCTGATCACGAATACATGTAGCGCTTTTCAAAATTTCAATTAGATCAAAAGTTATTGCAATAATAAAATTTCACATTTTTTGGATATTTGGCAGGGAGACGTCATGAACAGGGAAAAAATTTCTAACTCCTATTCAACCAAACTCAATTTTCTTATTTAAAATCCGACGCTGATCACGAATACATGTAGCGCTTTTCAAAATTTCAATTAGATCAAAAGTTATTGCAATAATAAAATTTCACATTTTTTGGATATTTGGCAGGAGACGTCATGAACAGGGAAAAAATTTCTAACTCCTATTCAACCAAACTCAATTTTCTTATTTAAAATCCGACGCTGATCACGAATACATGTAGCGCTTTTCAAAATTTCAATTAGATCAAAAGTTATTGCAATAATAAAATTTCACATTTTTTGGATATTTGGCAGGGGAGACGTCATGAACAGGGAAAAAATTTCTAACTCCTATTCCAACCAAACTCAATTTTCTTATTTAAAATCCGACGCTGATCACGAATACATGTAGCGCTTTTCAAAATTTCAATTAGATCAAAAGTTATTGCAATAATAAAATTTCACATTTTTTGGATATTTGGCAGGGGAGACGTCATGAACAGGGAAAAAATTTCTAACTCCTATTCCAACCAAACTCAATTTTCTTATTTAAAATCCGACGCTGATCACGAATACATGTAGCGCTTTTCAAAATTTCAATTAGATCAAAAGTTATTGCAATAATAAAATTTCACATTTTTTGGATATTTGGCAGGGGAGACGTCATGAACAGGGAAAAAATTTCTAACTCCTATTCCCCAAACTCAATTTTCTTATTTAAAATCCGACGCTGATCACGAATACATGTAGCGCTTTTCAAAATTTCAATTAGATCAAAAGTTATTGCAATAATAAAATTTCACATTTTTTGGATATTTGGCAGGGGAGACGTCATGAACAGGGAAAAAATTTCTAACTCCTATTCAACCAAACTCAATTTTCTTATTTAAAATCCGACGCTGATCACGAATACATGTAGCGCTTTTCAAAATTTCAATTAGATCAAAAGTTATTGCAATAATAAAATTTCACATTTTTTGGATATTTGGCAGGAGACGTCATGAACAGGGAAAAAATTTCTAACTCCTATTCCAACCAAACTCAATTTTCTTATTTAAAATCCGACGCTGATCACGAATACATGTAGCGCTTTTCAAAATTTCAATTAGATCAAAAGTTATTGCAATAATAAAATTTCACATTTTTTGGATATTTGGCAGGGGAGACGTCATGAACAGGGAAAAAATTTCTAACTCCTATTCCAACCAAACTCAATTTTCTTATTTAAAATCCGACGCTGATCACGAATACATGTAGCGCTTTTCAAAATTTCAATTAGATCAAAAGTTATTGCAATAATAAAATTTCACATTTTTTGGATATTTGGCAGGGAGACGTCATGAACAGGGAAAAAATTTCTAACTCCTATTCAACCAAACTCAATTTTCTTATTTAAAATCCGACGCTGATCACGAATACATGTAGCGCTTTTCAAAATTTCAATTAGATCAAAAGTTATTGCAATAATAAAATTTCACATTTTTTGGATATTTGGCAGGGGAGACGTCATGAACAGGGAAAAAATTTCTAACTCCTATTCAACCAAACTCAATTTTCTTATTTAAAATCCGACGCTGATCACGAATACATGTAGCGCTTTTCAAAATTTCAATTAGATCAAAAGTTATTGCAATAATAAAATTTCACATTTTTTGGATATTTGGCAGGAGACGTCATGAACAGGGAAAAAATTTCTAACTCCTATTCCAACCAAACTCAATTTTCTTATTTAAAATCCGACGCTGATCACGAATACATGTAGCGCTTTTCAAAATTTCAATTAGATCAAAAGTTATTGCAATAATAAAATTTCACATTTTTTGGATATTTGGCAGGGGAGACGTCATGAACAGGGAAAAAATTTCTAACTCCTATTCCAACCAAACTCAATTTTCTTATTTAAAATCCGACGCTGATCACGAATACATGTAGCGCTTTTCAAAATTTCAATTAGATCAAAAGTTATTGCAATAATAAAATTTCACATTTTTTGGATATTTGGCAGGGAGACGTCATGAACAGGGAAAAAATTTCTAACTCCTATTCAACCAAACTCAATTTTCTTATTTAAAATCCGACGCTGATCACGAATACATGTAGCGCTTTTCAAAATTTCAATTAGATCAAAAGTTATTGCAATAATAAAATTTCACATTTTTTGGATATTTGGCAGGAGACGTCATGAACAGGGAAAAAATTTCTAACTCCTATTCCAACCAAACTCAATTTTCTTATTTAAAATCCGACGCTGATCACGAATACATGTAGCGCTTTTCAAAATTTCAATTAGATCAAAAGTTATTGCAATAATAAAATTTCACATTTTTTGGATATTTGGCAGGAGACGTCATGAACAGGGAAAAAATTTCTAACTCCTATTCCAACCAAACTCAATTTTCTTATTTAAAATCCGACGCTGATCACGAATACATGTAGCGCTTTTCAAAATTTCAATTAGATCAAAAGTTATTGCAATAATAAAATTTCACATTTTTTGGATATTTGGCAGGGAGACGTCATGAACAGGGAAAAAATTTCTAACTCCTATTCAACCAAACTCAATTTTCTTATTTAAAATCCGACGCTGATCACGAATACATGTAGCGCTTTTCAAAATTTCAATTAGATCAAAAGTTATTGCAATAATAAAATTTCACATTTTTTGGATATTTGGCAGGGGAGACGTCATGAACAGGGAAAAAATTTCTAACTCCTATTCAACCAAACTCAATTTTCTTATTTAAAATCCGACGCTGATCACGAATACATGTAGCGCTTTTCAAAATTTCAATTAGATCAAAAGTTATTGCAATAATAAAATTTCACATTTTTTGGATATTTGGCAGGGGAGACGTCATGAACAGGGAAAAAATTTCTAACTCCTATTCAACCAAACTCAATTTTCTTATTTAAAATCCGACGCTGATCACGAATACATGTAGCGCTTTTCAAAATTTCAATTAGATCAAAAGTTATTGCAATAATAAAATTTCACATTTTTTGGATATTTGGCAGGGGAGACGTCATGAACAGGGAAAAAATTTCTAACTCCTATTCAACCAAACTCAATTTTCTTATTTAAAATCCGACGCTGATCACGAATACATGTAGCGCTTTTCAAAATTTCAATTAGATCAAAAGTTATTGCAATAATAAAATTTCACATTTTTTGGATATTTGGCAGGGGAGACGTCATGAACAGGGAAAAAATTTCTAACTCCTATTCCAACCAAACTCAATTTTCTTATTTAAAATCCGACGCTGATCACGAATACATGTAGCGCTTTTCAAAATTTCAATTAGATCAAAAGTTATTGCAATAATAAAATTTCACATTTTTTGGATATTTGGCAGGGGAGACGTCATGAACAGGGAAAAAATTTCTAACTCCTATTCCAACCAAACTCAATTTTCTTATTTAAAATCCGACGCTGATCACGAATACATGTAGCGCTTTTCAAAATTTCAATTAGATCAAAAGTTATTGCAATAATAAAATTTCACATTTTTTGGATATTTGGCAGGAGACGTCATGAACAGGGAAAAAATTTCTAACTCCTATTCCAACCAAACTCAATTTTCTTATTTAAAATCCGACGCTGATCACGAATACATGTAGCGCTTTTCAAAATTTCAATTAGATCAAAAGTTATTGCAATAATAAAATTTCACATTTTTTGGATATTTGGCAGGGGAGACGTCATGAACAGGGAAAAAATTTCTAACTCCTATTCCAACCAAACTCAATTTTCTTATTTAAAATCCGACGCTGATCACGAATACATGTAGCGCTTTTCAAAATTTCAATTAGATCAAAAGTTATTGCAATAATAAAATTTCACATTTTTTGGATATTTGGCAGGGAGACGTCATGAACAGGGAAAAAATTTCTAACTCCTATTCAACCAAACTCAATTTTCTTATTTAAAATCCGACGCTGATCACGAATACATGTAGCGCTTTTCAAAATTTCAATTAGATCAAAAGTTATTGCAATAATAAAATTTCACATTTTTTGGATATTTGGCAGGAGACGTCATGAACAGGGAAAAAATTTCTAACTCCTATTCCAACCAAACTCAATTTTCTTATTTAAAATCCGACGCTGATCACGAATACATGTAGCGCTTTTCAAAATTTCAATTAGATCAAAAGTTATTGCAATAATAAAATTTCACATTTTTTGGATATTTGGCAGGGAGACGTCATGAACAGGGAAAAAATTTCTAACTCCTATTCCAACCAAACTCAATTTTCTTATTTAAAATCCGACGCTGATCACGAATACATGTAGCGCTTTTCAAAATTTCAATTAGATCAAAAGTTATTGCAATAATAAAATTTCACATTTTTTGGATATTTGGCAGGGGAGACGTCATGAACAGGGAAAAAATTTCTAACTCCTATTCCCAAACTCAATTTTCTTATTTAAAATCCGACGCTGATCACGAATACATGTAGCGCTTTTCAAAATTTCAATTAGATCAAAAGTTATTGCAATAATAAAATTTCACATTTTTTGGATATTTGGCAGGGAGACGTCATGAACAGGGAAAAAATTTCTAACTCCTATTCCAACCAAACTCAATTTTCTTATTTAAAATCCGACGCTGATCACGAATACATGTAGCGCTTTTCAAAATTTCAATTAGATCAAAAGTTATTGCAATAATAAAATTTCACATTTTTTGGATATTTGGCAGGAGACGTCATGAACAGGGAAAAAATTTCTAACTCCTATTCAACCAAACTCAATTTTCTTATTTAAAATCCGACGCTGATCACGAATACATGTAGCGCTTTTCAAAATTTCAATTAGATCAAAAGTTATTGCAATAATAAAATTTCACATTTTTTGGATATTTGGCAGGGGAGACGTCATGAACAGGGAAAAAATTTCTAACTCCTATTCAACCAAACTCAATTTTCTTATTTAAAATCCGACGCTGATCACGAATACATGTAGCGCTTTTCAAAATTTCAATTAGATCAAAAGTTATTGCAATAATAAAATTTCACATTTTTTGGATATTTGGCAGGGGAGACGTCATGAACAGGGAAAAAATTTCTAACTCCTATTCCAACCAAACTCAATTTTCTTATTTAAAATCCGACGCTGATCACGAATACATGTAGCGCTTTTCAAAATTTCAATTAGATCAAAAGTTATTGCAATAATAAAATTTCACATTTTTTGGATATTTGGCAGGGAGACGTCATGAACAGGGAAAAAATTTCTAACTCCTATTCAACCAAACTCAATTTTCTTATTTAAAATCCGACGCTGATCACGAATACATGTAGCGCTTTTCAAAATTTCAATTAGATCAAAAGTTATTGCAATAATAAAATTTCACATTTTTTGGATATTTGGCAGGGAGACGTCATGAACAGGGAAAAAATTTCTAACTCCTATTCAACCAAACTCAATTTTCTTATTTAAAATCCGACGCTGATCACGAATACATGTAGCGCTTTTCAAAATTTCAATTAGATCAAAAGTTATTGCAATAATAAAATTTCACATTTTTTGGATATTTGGCAGGGAGACGTCATGAACAGGGAAAAAATTTCTAACTCCTATTCAACCAAACTCAATTTTCTTATTTAAAATCCGACGCTGATCACGAATACATGTAGCGCTTTTCAAAATTTCAATTAGATCAAAAGTTATTGCAATAATAAAATTTCACATTTTTTGGATATTTGGCAGGGAGACGTCATGAACAGGGAAAAAATTTCTAACTCCTATTCCAACCAAACTCAATTTTCTTATTTAAAATCCGACGCTGATCACGAATACATGTAGCGCTTTTCAAAATTTCAATTAGATCAAAAGTTATTGCAATAATAAAATTTCACATTTTTTGGATATTTGGCAGGGAGACGTCATGAACAGGGAAAAAATTTCTAACTCCTATTCCAACCAAACTCAATTTTCTTATTTAAAATCCGACGCTGATCACGAATACATGTAGCGCTTTTCAAAATTTCAATTAGATCAAAAGTTATTGCAATAATAAAATTTCACATTTTTTGGATATTTGGCAGGGAGACGTCATGAACAGGGAAAAAATTTCTAACTCCTATTCAACCAAACTCAATTTTCTTATTTAAAATCCGACGCTGATCACGAATACATGTAGCGCTTTTCAAAATTTCAATTAGATCAAAAGTTATTGCAATAATAAAATTTCACATTTTTTGGATATTTGGCAGGGAGACGTCATGAACAGGGAAAAAATTTCTAACTCCTATTCAACCAAACTCAATTTTCTTATTTAAAATCCGACGCTGATCACGAATACATGTAGCGCTTTTCAAAATTTCAATTAGATCAAAAGTTATTGCAATAATAAAATTTCACATTTTTTGGATATTTGGCAGGGAGACGTCATGAACAGGGAAAAAATTTCTAACTCCTATTCCAACCAAACTCAATTTTCTTATTTAAAATCCGACGCTGATCACGAATACATGTAGCGCTTTTCAAAATTTCAATTAGATCAAAAGTTATTGCAATAATAAAATTTCACATTTTTTGGATATTTGGCATTGGGGAACGTCATGAACAGGGAAAAAATTTCTAACTCCTATTCCAACCAAACTCAATTTTCTTATTAAAATCCGACGCTGATCACGAATACATGTAGCGCTTTTCAAAATTTCAATTAGATCAAAAGTTATTGCAATAATAAAATTTCACATTTTTTGGATATTTGGCAGGGACGTCATGAACAGGGAAAAAATTTCTAACTCCTATTCAACCAAACTCAATTTTCTTATTTAAAATCCGACGCTGATCACGAATACATGTAGCGCTTTTCAAAATTTCAATTAGATCAAAAGTTATTGCAATAATAAAATTTCACATTTTTTGGATATTTGGCAGGGAGACGTCATGAACAGGGAAAAAATTTCTAACTCCTATTCCAACCAAACTCAATTTTCTTATTTAAAATCCGACGCTGATCACGAATACATGTAGCGCTTTTCAAAATTTCAATTAGATCAAAAGTTATTGCAATAATAAAATTTCACATTTTTTGGATATTTGGCAGGGAGACGTCATGAACAGGGAAAAAAATTTCTAACTCCTATTCAACCAAAGACTCAATTTTCTTCATTTAAAAATCCGACGCTGATCACGAATACATGTAGCGCTTTTCAAAAATTTCAATTAGATCAAAAGTTATTGGCAATAATAAAATTTCACATTTTTTGGATATTTGGCATTGGAGACGTCATGAACAGGGGAAAAAAAATTTCTAACTTCCTATTCAACCCAAACTCAATTTTCTTATTTAAAATCCGAACGCTGATCCACGAATACATGTAGCGCTTTTCAAAATTTCAAATTAGATCAAAAGTTAATTGCAATAATAAAATTTACATTTTTTTGGATATTTGGCAGGGGAGAACGTCATGAACAGGGAAAAAATTTCTAACTCCTATTCAAGCCAAACTCAATTTTCTTATTTAAAATCCGACGCTGATCACGAATACATGTAGCGCTTTTCAAAATTTCAATTAGATCAAAAGTTATTGCAATAATAAATTTCACATTTTTGGATATTTGGCAGGGGAGACGTCATGAACAGGGAAAAATTTCTAACTCCTATTCAAACCAAACTCAATTTTCTTATTTAAAATCCGACGCTGATCACGAATACATGTAGCGCTTTTCAAAATTTCAATTAGATCAAAAGTTATTGCAATAATAAAAATTTCACATTTTTTGGATATTTGGCAGGGGAGACGTCATGAACAGGGAAAAAATTTCTAACTCCTATTCCAACCAAACTCAATTTTCTTATTTAAAATCCGACGCTGATCACGAATACATGTAGCGCTTTTCAAAATTTCAATTAGATCAAAAGTTATTGGCAATAAAAAAATTTCACATTTTTTGGATATTTGGCATTGGGAGACGTCATGAACAGGGAAAAAATTTCTAACTCCTATTCCAACCAAACTCAATTTCTCTATGTAAAATCCGACGCTGATCACGAATACATGTAGCACTTTTCAAAATTTCAATTAGATCAAAAGTTATTGCAATAAAAAATTTCACATTTTTTTGGATATTTGGCAGGGGAGACGTCATGAACAGGGAAAAAATTTCTAACTCCTATTCAACCAAACTCAATTTTCTTATTTAAAATCCGACGCTGATCACGAATACATGTAGCGCTTTTCAAAATTTCAATTAGATCAAAAGTTATTGCAATAATAAAATTTCACATTTTTTGGATATTTGGCAGGGGAGACGTCATGAACAGGGAAAAAATTTCTAACTCCTATTCCAACCAAACTCAATTTTCTTATTTAAAATCCGACGCTGATCACGAATACATGTAGCGCTTTTCAAAATTTCAATTAGATCAAAAGTTATTGCAATAATAAAATTTCACATTTTTTGGATATTTGGCAGGGAGACGTCATGAACAGGGAAAAAATTTCTAACTCCTATTCCAACCAAACTCAATTTTCTTATTTAAAATCCGACGCTGATCACGAATACATGTAGCGCTTTTCAAAATTTCAATTAGATCAAAAGTTATTGCAATAATAAAATTTCACATTTTTTGGATATTTGGCATTGGAGACGTCATGAACAGGGAAAAAATTTCTAACTCCTATTCCAACCAAACTCAATTTTCTTATTTAAAATCCGACGCTGATCACGAATACATGTAGCGCTTTTCAAAATTTCAATTAGATCAAAAGTTATTGCAATAATAAAATTTCACATTTTTTGGATATTTGGCAGGGGAGACGTCATGAACAGGGAAAAAATTTCTAACTCCTATTCAAACCAAACTCAATTTTCTTATTTAAAATCCGACGCTGATCACGAATACATGTAGCGCTTTTCAAAATTTCAATTAGATCAAAAGTTATTGCAATAATAAAATTTCACATTTTTTGGATATTTGGCAGGGGAGACGTCATGAACAGGGAAAAAATTTCTAACTCCTATTCCACCAAACTCAATTTTCTTATTTAAAATCCGACGCTGATCACGAATACATGTAGCGCTTTTCAAAATTTCAATTAGATCAAAAGTTATTGCAATAATAAAATTTCACATTTTTTGGATATTTGGCATGGGAGACGTCATGAACAGGGAAAAAATTTCTAACTCCTATTCCAACCAAACTCAATTTTCTTATTTAAAATCCGACGCTGATCACGAATACATGTAGCGCTTTTCAAAATTTCAATTAGATCAAAAGTTATTGCAATAATAAAATTTCACATTTTTTGGATATTTGGCAGGGGAGACGTCATGAACAGGGAAAAAATTTCTAACTCCTATTCAACCAAACTCAATTTTCTTATTTAAAATCCGACGCTGATCACGAATACATGTAGCGCTTTTCAAAATTTCAATTAGATCAAAAGTTATTGCAATAATAAAATTTCACATTTTTTGGATATTTGGCAGGGGAGACGTCATGAACAGGGAAAAAATTTCTAACTCCTATTCCAACCAAACTCAATTTTCTTATTTAAAATCCGACGCTGATCACGAATACATGTAGCGCTTTTCAAAATTTCAATTAGATCAAAAGTTATTGCAATAATAAAATTTCACATTTTTTGGATATTTGGCAGGGAGACGTCATGAACAGGGAAAAAATTTCTAACTCCTATTCCAACCAAACTCAATTTTCTTATTTAAAATCCGACGCTGATCACGAATACATGTAGCGCTTTTCAAAATTTCAATTAGATCAAAAGTTATTGCAATAATAAAATTTCACATTTTTTGGATATTTGGCAGGGAGACGTCATGAACAGGGAAAAAATTTCTAACTCCTATTCCAACCAAACTCAATTTTCTCATGTAAAATCCGACGCTGATCACGAATACATGTAGCACTTTTCAAAATTTCAATTAGATCAAAAGTTATTGCAATAAAAAATTTCACATTTTTTGGATATTTGGCAGGGGAGACGTCATGAACAGGGAAAAAATTTCTAACTCCTATTCCAACCAAACTCAATTTTCTTATTTAAAATCCGACGCTGATCACGAATACATGTAGCGCTTTTCAAAATTTCAATTAGATCAAAAGTTATTGCAATAATAAAATTTCACATTTTTTGGATATTTGGCAGGGAGACGTCATGAACAGGGAAAAAATTTCTAACTCCTATTCAACCAAACTCAATTTTCTTATTTAAAATCCGACGCTGATCACGAATACATGTAGCGCTTTTCAAAATTTCAATTAGATCAAAAGTTATTGCAATAAAAAATTTCACATTTTTTGGATATTTGGCAGGGGAGACGTCATGAACAGGGAAAAAATTTCTAACTCCTATTCAAACCAAACTCAATTTTCTTATTTAAAATCCGACGCTGATCACGAATACATGTAGCGCTTTTCAAAATTTCAATTAGATCAAAAGTTATTGCAATAAAAAATTTCACATTTTTTGGATATTTGGCAGGGGAGACGTCATGAACAGGGAAAAAATTTCTAACTCCTATTCAACCAAACTCAATTTTCTTATTTAAAATCCGACGCTGATCACGAATACATGTAGCGCTTTTCAAAATTTCAATTAGATCAAAAGTTATTGCAATAAAAAATTTCACATTTTTTGGATATTTGGCAGGGAGACGTCATGAACAGGGAAAAAATTTCTAACTCCTATTCAAACCAAACTCAATTTTCTTATGTAAAATCCGACGCTGATCACGAATACATGTAGCGCTTTTCAAAATTTCAATTAGATCAAAAGTTATTGCAATAAAAAAATTTCACATTTTTTGGATATTTGGCAGGGAGACGTCATGAACAGGGAAAAAATTTCTAACTCCTATTCCAACCAAACTCAATTTTCTTATTTAAAATCCGACGCTGATCACGAATACATGTAGCGCTTTTCAAAATTTCAATTAGATCAAAAGTTATTGCAATAAAAAATTTCACATTTTTTGGATATTTGGCAAGGGAGACGTCATGAACAGGGAAAAAATTTCTAACTCCTATTCCAACCAAACTCAATTTTCTTATTTAAAATCCGACGCTGATCACGAATACATGTAGCGCTTTTCAAAATTTCAATTAGATCAAAAGTTATTGCAATAAATAAAATTATTTCACATTTTTTGGATATTTGGCAGGGGAGAACGTCATGAAAACAAAATAATTTCTAACTCCATATTCCAAACCAAACTCAATTTTCCTTATGTAAAATCCGACGCTGATCACGAATACATGTAGCGCTTTTCAAAATTTCAATTAGATCAAAAGTTATTGCAATAATAAAATTTCACATTTTTGGATATTTGCTTTTCAAAATTTCATAATTAATTTTTTTTTGGATATTTGGCAGGAGGAGACGTCATGAACAGGGAAAAAATTTCTAACTCCTATTCAAACCAAACTCAATTTTCTTATTTAAAATCCGACGCTGATCCACGAATACATGTAGCGCTTTTCAAAATTTCAATTAGATCAAAAGTTATTGCAATAAAAAAATTTCACATTTTTTGGATATTTGGCAGGGGAGACGTCATGAACAGGGAAAAAATTTCTAACTCTATTCAAACCAAACTCAATTTTCTTATTTAAAATCCGACCTGATCACGAATACATGTAGCGCTTTTCAAAAATTTCAATTAGATCAAAAGTTATTGCAATAAAAAAATTTCACATTTTTTGGATATTTGGCAGGGGAGACGTCATGAACAGGGAAAAAATTTCTAACTCCTATTCAAACCAAACTCAATTTTCTTATTTAAAATCCGACGCTGATCACGAATACATGTAGCGCTTTTCAAAATTTCAATTAGATCAAAAGTTATTGCAATAAAAAATTTTCACATTTTTTGGATATTTGGCAGGGGAGACGTCATGAACAGGGAAAAAAATTTCTAACTCCTATTCAAACCAAACTCAATTTTCTTATTTAAAATCCGACGCTGATCACGAATACATGTAGCGCTTTTCAAAATTTCAATTAGATCAAAAGTTATTGCAATAAAAAATTTTCACATTTTTTGGATATTTGGCATGGAGACGTCATGAACAGGGAAAAAATTTCTAACTCCTATTCAAACCAAACTCAATTTTCTTATTTAAAATCCGACGCTGATCACGAATACATGTAGCGCTTTTCAAAATTTCAATTAGATCAAAAGTTATTGCAATAAAAAAATTTCACATTTTTTTGGATATTTGGCAGGGGAGACGTCATGAACAGGGAAAAAAATTTCTAACTCCTATTCAAACCAAACTCAATTTTCTTATTTAAAATCCGACGCTGATCACGAATACATGTAGCGCTTTTCAAAATTTCAATTAGATCAAAAGTTATTGCAATAAAAAAATTTCACATTTTTTGGATATTTGGCAGGGAGACGTCATGAACAGGGAAAAAATTTCTAACTCCTATTCAAACCAAACTCAATTTTCTTATTTAAAATCCGACGCTGATCACGAATACATGTAGCGCTTTTCAAAATTTCAATTAGATCAAAAGTTATTGCAATAAAAAAATTTCACATTTTTTGGATATTTGGCAGGGAGACGTCATGAACAGGGAAAAAATTTCTAACTCCTATTCAAACCAAACTCAATTTTCTTATTTAAAATCCGACGCTGATCACGAATACATGTAGCGCTTTTCAAAATTTCAATTAGATCAAAAGTTATTGCAATAAAAAATTTCACATTTTTTGGATATTTGGCAGGGGAGACGTCATGAACAGGGAAAAAATTTCTAACTCCTATTCAAACCAAACTCAATTTTCTTATTTAAAATCCGACGCTGATCACGAATACATGTAGCGCTTTTCAAAATTTCAATTAGATCAAAAGTTATTGCAATAAAAAAATTTCACATTTTTTGGATATTTGGCAGGAGAACGTCATGAACAGGGAAAAAATTTCTAACTCCTATTCAAACCAAACTCAATTTTCTTATTTAAAATCCGACGCTGATCACGAATACATGTAGCGCTTTTCAAAATTTCAATTAGATCAAAAGTTATTGCAATAAAAAATTTCACATTTTTTGGATATTTGGCAGGGGAGACGTCATGAACAGGGAAAAAATTTCTAACTCCTATTCAAACCAAACTCAATTTTCTTATTTAAAATCCGACGCTGATCACGAATACATGTAGCGCTTTTCAAAATTTCAATTAGATCAAAAGTTATTGCAATAAAAAATTTCACATTTTTTGGATATTTGCAGGGGAGACGTCATGAACAGGGAAAAAAATTTCTAACTCCTATTCAAACCCAAACTCAATTTTCTTATTTAAAATCCGACGCTGATCACGAATACATGTAGCGCTTTTCAAAATTTCAATTAGATCAAAAGTTATTGCAATAAAAATTTCACATTTTTTGGATATTTGGCAGGGAGACGTCATGAACAGGGAAAAAATTTCTAACTCCTATTCAAACCAAACTCAATTTTCTTATTTAAAATCCGACGCTGATCACGAATACATGTAGCGCTTTTCAAAATTTCAATTAGATCAAAAGTTATTGCAATAAAAATTTCACATTTTTGGATATTTGGCAGGAGACGTCATGAACAGGGAAAAAATTTCTAACTCCTATTCCAACCAAACTCAATTTTCTTATTTAAAATCCGACGCTGATCACGAATACATGTAGCGCTTTTCAAAATTTCAATTAGATCAAAAGTTATTGCAATAAAAAATTTCACATTTTTTGGATATTTGGCAGGGAGACGTCATGAACAGGGAAAAAATTTCTAACTCCTATTCAAACCAAACTCAATTTTCTTATTTAAAATCCGACGCTGATCACGAATACATGTAGCGCTTTTCAAAATTTCAATTAGATCAAAAGTTATTGCAATAATAAAATTTCACATTTTTTGGATATTTGGCAGGGAGACGTCATGAACAGGGAAAAAATTTCTAACTCCTATTCAACCAAACTCAATTTTCTTATTAAAATCCGACGCTGATCACGAATACATGTAGCGCTTTTCAAAATTTCAATTAGATCAAAAGTTATTGCAATAAAAAATTTCACATTTTTTGGATATTTGGCAGGGGAGACGTCATGAACAGGGAAAAAATTTCTAACTCCTATTCAAACCAAACTCAATTTTCTTATTTAAAATCCGACGCTGATCACGAATACATGTAGCGCTTTTCAAAATTTCAATTAGATCAAAAGTTATTGCAATAAAAATGTTCACATTTTTTGGATATTTGGAGGGAGACGTCATGAACAGGGAAAAAATTTCTAACTCCTATTCCAACCAAACTCAATTTTCTTATTTAAAATCCGACGCTGATCACGAATACATGTAGCGCTTTTCAAAATTTCAATTAGATCAAAAGTTATTGCAATAAAAATTTCACATTTTTTGGATATTTGGCAGGGGAGACGTCATGAACAGGGAAAAAATTTCTAACTCCTATTCAACCAAACTCAATTTTCTTATTTAAAATCCGACGCTGATCACGAATACATGTAGCGCTTTTCAAAATTTCAATTAGATCAAAAGTTATTGCAATAAAAAATTTCACATTTTTTGGATATTTGGCAGGGGAGACGTCATGAACAGGGAAAAAATTTCTAACTCCTATTCAACCAAACTCAATTTTCTTATTTAAAATCCGACGCTGATCACGAATACATGTAGCGCTTTTCAAAATTTCAATTAGATCAAAAGTTATTGCAATAATAAAATTTCACATTTTTTGGATATTTGGCAGGGGAGACGTCATGAACAGGGAAAAAATTTCTAACTCCTATTCAACCAAACTCAATTTTCTTATTTAAAATCCGACGCTGATCACGAATACATGTAGCGCTTTTCAAAATTTCAATTAGATCAAAAGTTATTGCAATAAAAAATTTCACATTTTTTGGATATTTGGCAGGGGAGACGTCATGAACAGGGAAAAAATTTCTAACTCCTATTCAACCAAACTCAATTTTCTTATTTAAAATCCGACGCTGATCACGAATACATGTAGCGCTTTTCAAAATTTCAATTAGATCAAAAGTTATTGCAATAAAAAATTTCACATTTTTTGGATATTTGGCAGGGAGACGTCATGAACAGGGAAAAAATTTCTAACTCCTATTCAAACCAAACTCAATTTTCTTATTTAAAATCCGACGCTGATCACGAATACATGTAGCGCTTTTCAAAATTTCAATTAGATCAAAAGTTATTGCAATAAAAAATTTCACATTTTTTGGATATTTGGCAGGGAGACGTCATGAACAGGGAAAAAATTTCTAACTCCTATTCAACCAAACTCAATTTTCTTATTTAAAATCCGACGCTGATCACGAATACATGTAGCGCTTTTCAAAATTTCAATTAGATCAAAAGTTATTGCAATAAAAAATTTCACATTTTTTGGATATTTGGCAGGGAGACGTCATGAACAGGGAAAAAATTTCTAACTCCTATTCAACCAAACTCAATTTTCTTATTTAAAATCCGACGCTGATCACGAATACATGTAGCGCTTTTCAAAATTTCAATTAGATCAAAAGTTATTGCAATAAAAAATTTCACATTTTTTGGATATTTGGCAGGGGAGACGTCATGAACAGGGAAAAAATTTCTAACTCCTATTCCAACCAAACTCAATTTTCTTATTTAAAATCCGACGCTGATCACGAATACATGTAGCGCTTTTCAAAATTTCAATTAGATCAAAAGTTATTGCAATAAAAAATTTCACATTTTTTGGATATTTGGCAGGGAGACGTCATGAACAGGGAAAAAATTTCTAACTCCTATTCAACCAAACTCAATTTTCTTATTTAAAATCCGACGCTGATCACGAATACATGTAGCGCTTTTCAAAATTTCAATTAGATCAAAAGTTATTGCAATAATAAAATTTCACATTTTTTGGATATTTGGCAGGGGAGACGTCATGAACAGGGAAAAAATTTCTAACTCCTATTCAACCAAACTCAATTTTCTTATTTAAAATCCGACGCTGATCACGAATACATGTAGCGCTTTTCAAAATTTCAATTAGATCAAAAGTTATTGCAATAAAAAATTTCACATTTTTTGGATATTTGGCAGGGGAGACGTCATGAACAGGGAAAAAATTTCTAACTCCTATTCCAACCAAACTCAATTTTCTTATTTAAAATCCGACGCTGATCACGAATACATGTAGCGCTTTTCAAAATTTCAATTAGATCAAAAGTTATTGCAATAAAAAATTTCACATTTTTTGGATATTTGGCAGGGAGACGTCATGAACAGGGAAAAAATTTCTAACTCCTATTCAACCAAACTCAATTTTCTTATTTAAAATCCGACGCTGATCACGAATACATGTAGCGCTTTTCAAAATTTCAATTAGATCAAAAGTTATTGCAATAAAAAATTTCACATTTTTTGGATATTTGGCAGGGGAGACGTCATGAACAGGGAAAAATTTCTAACTCCTATTCAACCAAACTCAATTTTCTTATTTAAAATCCGACGCTGATCACGAATACATGTAGCGCTTTTCAAAATTTCAATTAGATCAAAAGTTATTGCAATAAAAAATTTCACATTTTTTGGATATTTGGCAGGGGAGACGTCATGAACAGGGAAAAATTTCTAACTCCTATTCAACCAAACTCAATTTTCTTATTTAAAATCCGACGCTGATCACGAATACATGTAGCGCTTTTCAAAATTTCAATTAGATCAAAAGTTATTGCAATAAAAAATTTCACATTTTTTGGATATTTGGCAGGGGAGACGTCATGAACAGGGAAAAAATTTCTAACTCCTATTCCAACCAAACTCAATTTTCTTATTTAAAATCCGACGCTGATCACGAATACATGTAGCGCTTTTCAAAATTTCAATTAGATCAAAAGTTATTGCAATAAAAAATTTCACATTTTTTGGATATTTGGCAGGGGAGACGTCATGAACAGGGAAAAAATTTCTAACTCCTATTCAACCAAACTCAATTTTCTTATTTAAAATCCGACGCTGATCACGAATACATGTAGCGCTTTTCAAAATTTCAATTAGATCAAAAGTTATTGCAATAAAAAATTTCACATTTTTTGGATATTTGGCAGGGGAGACGTCATGAACAGGGAAAAAATTTCTAACTCCTATTCAACCAAACTCAATTTTCTTATTTAAAATCCGACGCTGATCACGAATACATGTAGCGCTTTTCAAAATTTCAATTAGATCA
Source organism: Trichonephila clavata (assembly GCA_019973975.1). Lineage (NCBI taxonomy): Eukaryota > Metazoa > Arthropoda > Arachnida > Araneae > Nephilidae > Trichonephila > Trichonephila clavata. Next base: position 30,359 of record BMAO01024323.1, on the reverse strand, counting down.
AAAGTTATTGCAATAAAAAATTTCACATTTTTTGGATATTTGGCAGGGGAGACGTCATGAACAGGGAAAAAATTTCTAACTCCTATTCCAACCAAACTCAATTTTCTTATTTAAAATCCGACGCTGATCACGAATACATGTAGCGCTTTTCAAAATTTCAATTAGATCAAAAGTTATTGCAATAAAAAATTTCACATTTTTTGGATATTTGGCAGGGGAGACGTCATGAACAGGGAAAAAATTTCTAACTCCTATTCAACCAAACTCAATTTTCTTATTTAAAATCCGACGCTGATCACGAATACATGTAGCGCTTTTCAAAATTTCAATTAGATCAAAAGTTATTGCAATAAAAAATTTCACATTTTTTGGATATTTGGCAGGGGAGACGTCATGAACAGGGAAAAATTTCTAACTCCTATTCAAACCAAACTCAATTTTCTTATTTAAAATCCGACGCTGATCACGAATACATGTAGCGCTTTTCAAAATTTCAATTAGATCAAAAGTTATTGCAATAAAAAATTTCACATTTTTTGGATATTTGGCAGGGGAGACGTCATGAACAGGGAAAAAATTTCTAACTCCTATTCCAACCAAACTCAATTTTCTTATTTAAAATCCGACGCTGATCACGAATACATGTAGCGCTTTTCAAAATTTCAATTAGATCAAAAGTTATTGCAATAAAAATTTCACATTTTTTGGATATTTGGCAGGGGAGACGTCATGAACAGGGAAAAAATTTCTAACTCCTATTCAACCAAACTCAATTTTCTTATTTAAAATCCGACGCTGATCACGAATACATGTAGCGCTTTTCAAAATTTCAATTAGATCAAAAGTTATTGCAATAATAAAATTTCACATTTTTTGGATATTTGGCAGGGGAGACGTCATGAACAGGGAAAAAATTTCTAACTCCTATTCCAACCAAACTCAATTTTCTTATTTAAAATCCGACGCTGATCACGAATACATGTAGCGCTTTTCAAAATTTCAATTAGATCAAAAGTTATTGCAATAAAAAATTTCACATTTTTTGGATATTTGGCAGGGGAGACGTCATGAACAGGGAAAAAATTTCTAACTCCTATTCAACCAAACTCAATTTTCTTATTTAAAATCCGACGCTGATCACGAATACATGTAGCGCTTTTCAAAATTTCAATTAGATCAAAAGTTATTGCAATAAAAAATTTCACATTTTTTGGATATTTGGCAGGGGAGACGTCATGAACAGGGAAAAAATTTCTAACTCCTATTCAACCAAACTCAATTTTCTTATTTAAAATCCGACGCTGATCACGAATACATGTAGCGCTTTTCAAAATTTCAATTAGATCAAAAGTTATTGCAATAAAAAATTTCACATTTTTTGGATATTTGGCAGGGGAGACGTCATGAACAGGGAAAAAATTTCTAACTCCTATTCAACCAAACTCAATTTTCTTATTTAAAATCCGACGCTGATCACGAATACATGTAGCGCTTTTCAAAATTTCAATTAGATCAAAAGTTATTGCAATAAAAAATTTCACATTTTTTGGATATTTGGCAGGGGAGACGTCATGAACAGGGAAAAAATTTCTAACTCCTATTCAACCAAACTCAATTTTCTTATTTAAAATCCGACGCTGATCACGAATACATGTAGCGCTTTTCAAAATTTCAATTAGATCAAAAGTTATTGCAATAAAAAATTTCACATTTTTTGGATATTTGGCAGGGGAGACGTCATGAACAGGGAAAAAATTTCTAACTCCTATTCAACCAAACTCAATTTTCTTATTTAAAATCCGACGCTGATCACGAATACATGTAGCGCTTTTCAAAATTTCAATTAGATCAAAAGTTATTGCAATAAAAAATTTCACATTTTTTGGATATTTGGCAGGGGAGACGTCATGAACAGGGAAAAAATTTCTAACTCCTATTCAACCAAACTCAATTTTCTTATTTAAAATCCGACGCTGATCACGAATACATGTAGCGCTTTTCAAAATTTCAATTAGATCAAAAGTTATTGCAATAAAAAATTTCACATTTTTTGGATATTTGGCAGGGGAGACGTCATGAACAGGGAAAAAATTTCTAACTCCTATTCAACCAAACTCAATTTTCTTATTTAAAATCCGACGCTGATCACGAATACATGTAGCGCTTTTCAAAATTTCAATTAGATCAAAAGTTATTGCAATAAAAAATTTCACATTTTTTGGATATTTGGCAGGGGAGACGTCATGAACAGGGAAAAAATTTCTAACTCCTATTCAACCAAACTCAATTTTCTTATTTAAAATCCGACGCTGATCACGAATACATGTAGCGCTTTTCAAAATTTCAATTAGATCAAAAGTTATTGCAATAAAAAATTTCACATTTTTTGGATATTTGGCAGGGGAGACGTCATGAACAGGGAAAAAATTTCTAACTCCTATTCAACCAAACTCAATTTTCTTATTTAAAATCCGACGCTGATCACGAATACATGTAGCGCTTTTCAAAATTTCAATTAGATCAAAAGTTATTGCAATAAAAAATTTCACATTTTTTGGATATTTGGCAGGGGAGACGTCATGAACAGGGAAAAAATTTCTAACTCCTATTCAACCAAACTCAATTTTCTTATTTAAAATCCGACGCTGATCACGAATACATGTAGCGCTTTTCAAAATTTCAATTAGATCAAAAGTTATTGCAATAAAAAATTTCACATTTTTTGGATATTTGGCAGGGGAGACGTCATGAACAGGGAAAAAATTTCTAACTCCTATTCAACCAAACTCAATTTTCTTATTTAAAATCCGACGCTGATCACGAATACATGTAGCGCTTTTCAAAATTTCAATTAGATCAAAAGTTATTGCAATAAAAAATTTCACATTTTTTGGATATTTGGCAGGGGAGACGTCATGAACAGGGAAAAAATTTCTAACTCCTATTCAACCAAACTCAATTTTCTTATTTAAAATCCGACGCTGATCACGAATACATGTAGCGCTTTTCAAAATTTCAATTAGATCAAAAGTTATTGCAATAAAAATTTCACATTTTTTGGATATTTGGCAGGGGAGACGTCATGAACAGGGAAAAAATTTCTAACTCCTATTCAACCAAACTCAATTTTCTTATTTAAAATCCGACGCTGATCACGAATACATGTAGCGCTTTTCAAAATTTCAATTAGATCAAAAGTTATTGCAATAAAAAATTTCACATTTTTTGGATATTTGGCAGGGGAGACGTCATGAACAGGGAAAAAATTTCTAACTCCTATTCAACCAAACTCAATTTTCTTATTTAAAATCCGACGCTGATCACGAATACATGTAGCGCTTTTCAAAATTTCAATTAGATCAAAAGTTATTGCAATAAAAAATTTCACATTTTTTGGATATTTGGCAGGGGAGACGTCATGAACAGGGAAAAAATTTCTAACTCCTATTCCAACCAAACTCAATTTTCTTATTTAAAATCCGACGCTGATCACGAATACATGTAGCGCTTTTCAAAATTTCAATTAGATCAAAAGTTATTGCAATAAAAAATTTCACATTTTTTGGATATTTGGCAGGGGAGACGTCATGAACAGGGAAAAAATTTCTAACTCCTATTCAACCAAACTCAATTTTCTTATTTAAAATCCGACGCTGATCACGAATACATGTAGCGCTTTTCAAAATTTCAATTAGATCAAAAGTTATTGCAATAAAAAATTTCACATTTTTTGGATATTTGGCAGGGGAGACGTCATGAACAGGGAAAAAATTTCTAACTCCTATTCAACCAAACTCAATTTTCTTATTTAAAATCCGACGCTGATCACGAATACATGTAGCGCTTTTCAAAATTTCAATTAGATCAAAAGTTATTGCAATAAAAAATTTCACATTTTTTGGATATTTGGCAGGGGAGACGTCATGAACAGGGAAAAAATTTCTAACTCCTATTCAACCAAACTCAATTTTCTTATTTAAAATCCGACGCTGATCACGAATACATGTAGCGCTTTTCAAAATTTCAATTAGATCAAAAGTTATTGCAATAAAAAATTTCACATTTTTTGGATATTTGGCAGGGGAGACGTCATGAACAGGGAAAAAATTTCTAACTCCTATTCAACCAAACTCAATTTTCTTATTTAAAATCCGACGCTGATCACGAATACATGTAGCGCTTTTCAAAATTTCAATTAGATCAAAAGTTATTGCAATAAAAAATTTCACATTTTTTGGATATTTGGCAGGGGAGACGTCATGAACAGGGAAAAAATTTCTAACTCCTATTCAACCAAACTCAATTTTCTTATTTAAAATCCGACGCTGATCACGAATACATGTAGCGCTTTTCAAAATTTCAATTAGATCAAAAGTTATTGCAATAAAAAATTTCACATTTTTTGGATATTTGGCAGGGGAGACGTCATGAACAGGGAAAAAATTTCTAACTCCTATTCAACCAAACTCAATTTTCTTATTTAAAATCCGACGCTGATCACGAATACATGTAGCGCTTTTCAAAATTTCAATTAGATCAAAAGTTATTGCAATAAAAAATTTCACATTTTTTGGATATTTGGCAGGGGAGACGTCATGAACAGGGAAAAAATTTCTAACTCCTATTCAACCAAACTCAATTTTCTTATTTAAAATCCGACGCTGATCACGAATACATGTAGCGCTTTTCAAAATTTCAATTAGATCAAAAGTTATTGCAATAAAAAATTTCACATTTTTTGGATATTTGGCAGGGGAGACGTCATGAACAGGGAAAAAATTTCTAACTCCTATTCAACCAAACTCAATTTTCTTATTTAAAATCCGACGCTGATCACGAATACATGTAGCGCTTTTCAAAATTTCAATTAGATCAAAAGTTATTGCAATAAAAAATTTCACATTTTTTGGATATTTGGCAGGGGAGACGTCATGAACAGGGAAAAAATTTCTAACTCCTATTCAACCAAACTCAATTTTCTTATTTAAAATCCGACGCTGATCACGAATACATGTAGCGCTTTTCAAAATTTCAATTAGATCAAAAGTTATTGCAATAAAAAATTTCACATTTTTTGGATATTTGGCAGGGGAGACGTCATGAACAGGGAAAAAATTTCTAACTCCTATTCAACCAAACTCAATTTTCTTATTTAAAATCCGACGCTGATCACGAATACATGTAGCGCTTTTCAAAATTTCAATTAGATCAAAAGTTATTGCAATAAAAAATTTCACATTTTTTGGATATTTGGCAGGGGAGACGTCATGAACAGGGAAAAAATTTCTAACTCCTATTCAACCAAACTCAATTTTCTTATTTAAAATCCGACGCTGATCACGAATACATGTAGCGCTTTTCAAAATTTCAATTAGATCAAAAGTTATTGCAATAAAAAATTTCACATTTTTTGGATATTTGGCAGGGGAGACGTCATGAACAGGGAAAAAATTTCTAACTCCTATTCAACCAAACTCAATTTTCTTATTTAAAATCCGACGCTGATCACGAATACATGTAGCGCTTTTCAAAATTTCAATTAGATCAAAAGTTATTGCAATAAAAAATTTCACATTTTTTGGATATTTGGCAGGGGAGACGTCATGAACAGGGAAAAAATTTCTAACTCCTATTCAACCAAACTCAATTTTCTTATTTAAAATCCGACGCTGATCACGAATACATGTAGCGCTTTTCAAAATTTCAATTAGATCAAAAGTTATTGCAATAAAAAATTTCACATTTTTTGGATATTTGGCAGGGGAGACGTCATGAACAGGGAAAAAATTTCTAACTCCTATTCAACCAAACTCAATTTTCTTATTTAAAATCCGACGCTGATCACGAATACATGTAGCGCTTTTCAAAATTTCAATTAGATCAAAAGTTATTGCAATAAAAAATTTCACATTTTTTGGATATTTGGCAGGGGAGACGTCATGAACAGGGAAAAAATTTCTAACTCCTATTCAACCAAACTCAATTTTCTTATTTAAAATCCGACGCTGATCACGAATACATGTAGCGCTTTTCAAAATTTCAATTAGATCAAAAGTTATTGCAATAAAAAATTTCACATTTTTTGGATATTTGGCAGGGGAGACGTCATGAACAGGGAAAAAATTTCTAACTCCTATTCAACCAAACTCAATTTTCTTATTTAAAATCCGACGCTGATCACGAATACATGTAGCGCTTTTCAAAATTTCAATTAGATCAAAAGTTATTGCAATAAAAAATTTCACATTTTTTGGATATTTGGCAGGGGAGACGTCATGAACAGGGAAAAAATTTCTAACTCCTATTCAACCAAACTCAATTTTCTTATTTAAAATCCGACGCTGATCACGAATACATGTAGCGCTTTTCAAAATTTCAATTAGATCAAAAGTTATTGCAATAAAAAATTTCACATTTTTTGGATATTTGGCAGGGGAGACGTCATGAACAGGGAAAAAATTTCTAACTCCTATTCAACCAAACTCAATTTTCTTATTTAAAATCCGACGCTGATCACGAATACATGTAGCGCTTTTCAAAATTTCAATTAGATCAAAAGTTATTGCAATAAAAAATTTCACATTTTTTGGATATTTGGCAGGGGAGACGTCATGAACAGGGAAAAAATTTCTAACTCCTATTCAACCAAACTCAATTTTCTTATTTAAAATCCGACGCTGATCACGAATACATGTAGCGCTTTTCAAAATTTCAATTAGATCAAAAGTTATTGCAATAAAAAATTTCACATTTTTTGGATATTTGGCAGGGGAGACGTCATGAACAGGGAAAAAATTTCTAACTCCTATTCAACCAAACTCAATTTTCTTATTTAAAATCCGACGCTGATCACGAATACATGTAGCGCTTTTCAAAATTTCAATTAGATCAAAAGTTATTGCAATAAAAAATTTCACATTTTTTGGATATTTGGCAGGGGAGACGTCATGAACAGGGAAAAAATTTCTAACTCCTATTCAACCAAACTCAATTTTCTTATTTAAAATCCGACGCTGATCACGAATACATGTAGCGCTTTTCAAAATTTCAATTAGATCAAAAGTTATTGCAATAAAAAATTTCACATTTTTTGGATATTTGGCAGGGGAGACGTCATGAACAGGGAAAAAATTTCTAACTCCTATTCAACCAAACTCAATTTTCTTATTTAAAATCCGACGCTGATCACGAATACATGTAGCGCTTTTCAAAATTTCAATTAGATCAAAAGTTATTGCAATAAAAAATTTCACATTTTTTGGATATTTGGCAGGGGAGACGTCATGAACAGGGAAAAAATTTCTAACTCCTATTCAACCAAACTCAATTTTCTTATTTAAAATCCGACGCTGATCACGAATACATGTAGCGCTTTTCAAAATTTCAATTAGATCAAAAGTTATTGCAATAAAAAATTTCACATTTTTTGGATATTTGGCAGGGGAGACGTCATGAACAGGGAAAAAATTTCTAACTCCTATTCCAACCAAACTCAATTTTCTTATTTAAAATCCGACGCTGATCACGAATACATGTAGCGCTTTTCAAAATTTCAATTAGATCAAAAGTTATTGCAATAAAAAATTTCACATTTTTTGGATATTTGGCAGGGGAGACGTCATGAACAGGGAAAAAATTTCTAACTCCTATTCAACCAAACTCAATTTTCTTATTTAAAATCCGACGCTGATCACGAATACATGTAGCGCTTTTCAAAATTTCAATTAGATCAAAAGTTATTGCAATAAAAAATTTCACATTTTTTGGATATTTGGCAGGGGAGACGTCATGAACAGGGAAAAAATTTCTAACTCCTATTCCAACCAAACTCAATTTTCTTATTTAAAATCCGACGCTGATCACGAATACATGTAGCGCTTTTCAAAATTTCAATTAGATCAAAAGTTATTGCAATAAAAAATTTCACATTTTTTGGATATTTGGCAGGGGAGACGTCATGAACAGGGAAAAAATTTCTAACTCCTATTCAACCAAACTCAATTTTCTTATTTAAAATCCGACGCTGATCACGAATACATGTAGCGCTTTTCAAAATTTCAATTAGATCAAAAGTTATTGCAATAAAAAATTTCACATTTTTTGGATATTTGGCAGGGGAGACGTCATGAACAGGGAAAAAATTTCTAACTCCTATTCAACCAAACTCAATTTTCTTATTTAAAATCCGACGCTGATCACGAATACATGTAGCGCTTTTCAAAATTTCAATTAGATCAAAAGTTATTGCAATAAAAAATTTCACATTTTTTGGATATTTGGCAGGGGAGACGTCATGAACAGGGAAAAAATTTCTAACTCCTATTCAACCAAACTCAATTTTCTTATTTAAAATCCGACGCTGATCACGAATACATGTAGCGCTTTTCAAAATTTCAATTAGATCAAAAGTTATTGCAATAAAAAATTTCACATTTTTTGGATATTTGGCAGGGGAGACGTCATGAACAGGGAAAAAATTTCTAACTCCTATTCAACCAAACTCAATTTTCTTATTTAAAATCCGACGCTGATCACGAATACATGTAGCGCTTTTCAAAATTTCAATTAGATCAAAAGTTATTGCAATAAAAAATTTCACATTTTTTGGATATTTGGCAGGGGAGACGTCATGAACAGGGAAAAAATTTCTAACTCCTATTCAACCAAACTCAATTTTCTTATTTAAAATCCGACGCTGATCACGAATACATGTAGCGCTTTTCAAAATTTCAATTAGATCAAAAGTTATTGCAATAAAAAATTTCACATTTTTTGGATATTTGGCAGGGGAGACGTCATGAACAGGGAAAAAATTTCTAACTCCTATTCAACCAAACTCAATTTTCTTATTTAAAATCCGACGCTGATCACGAATACATGTAGCGCTTTTCAAAATTTCAATTAGATCAAAAGTTATTGCAATAAAAAATTTCACATTTTTTGGATATTTGGCAGGGGAGACGTCATGAACAGGGAAAAAATTTCTAACTCCTATTCAACCAAACTCAATTTTCTTATTTAAAATCCGACGCTGATCACGAATACATGTAGCGCTTTTCAAAATTTCAATTAGATCAAAAGTTATTGCAATAAAAAATTTCACATTTTTTGGATATTTGGCAGGGGAGACGTCATGAACAGGGAAAAAATTTCTAACTCCTATTCAACCAAACTCAATTTTCTTATTTAAAATCCGACGCTGATCACGAATACATGTAGCGCTTTTCAAAATTTCAATTAGATCAAAAGTTATTGCAATAAAAAATTTCACATTTTTTGGATATTTGGCAGGGGAGACGTCATGAACAGGGAAAAAATTTCTAACTCCTATTCAACCAAACTCAATTTTCTTATTTAAAATCCGACGCTGATCACGAATACATGTAGCGCTTTTCAAAATTTCAATTAGATCAAAAGTTATTGCAATAAAAAATTTCACATTTTTTGGATATTTGGCAGGGGAGACGTCATGAACAGGGAAAAAATTTCTAACTCCTATTCAACCAAACTCAATTTTCTTATTTAAAATCCGACGCTGATCACGAATACATGTAGCGCTTTTCAAAATTTCAATTAGATCAAAAGTTATTGCAATAAAAAATTTCACATTTTTTGGATATTTGGCAGGGGAGACGTCATGAACAGGGAAAAAATTTCTAACTCCTATTCCAACCAAACTCAATTTTCTTATTTAAAATCCGACGCTGATCACGAATACATGTAGCGCTTTTCAAAATTTCAATTAGATCAAAAGTTATTGCAATAAAAAATTTCACATTTTTTGGATATTTGGCAGGGGAGACGTCATGAACAGGGAAAAAATTTCTAACTCCTATTCAACCAAACTCAATTTTCTTATTTAAAATCCGACGCTGATCACGAATACATGTAGCGCTTTTCAAAATTTCAATTAGATCAAAAGTTATTGCAATAAAAAATTTCACATTTTTTGGATATTTGGCAGGGGAGACGTCATGAACAGGGAAAAAATTTCTAACTCCTATTCAACCAAACTCAATTTTCTTATTAAAATCCGACGCTGATCACGAATACATGTAGCGCTTTTCAAAATTTCAATTAGATCAAAAGTTATTGCAATAAAAAATTTCACATTTTTTGGATATTTGGCAGGGGAGACGTCATGAACAGGGAAAAAATTTCTAACTCCTATTCAACCAAACTCAATTTTCTTATTTAAAATCCGACGCTGATCACGAATACATGTAGCGCTTTTCAAAATTTCAATTAGATCAAAAGTTATTGCAATAAAAAATTTCACATTTTTTGGATATTTGGCAGGGGAGACGTCATGAACAGGGAAAAAATTTCTAACTCCTATTCCAACCAAACTCAATTTTCTTATTTAAAATCCGACGCTGATCACGAATACATGTAGCGCTTTTCAAAATTTCAATTAGATCAAAAGTTATTGCAATAAAAAATTTCACATTTTTTGGATATTTGGCAGGGGAGACGTCATGAACAGGGAAAAAATTTCTAACTCCTATTCAACCAAACTCAATTTTCTTATTTAAAATCCGACGCTGATCACGAATACATGTAGCGCTTTTCAAAATTTCAATTAGATCAAAAGTTATTGCAATAAAAAATTTCACATTTTTTGGATATTTGGCAGGGGAGACGTCATGAACAGGGAAAAAATTTCTAACTCCTATTCAACCAAACTCAATTTTCTTATTTAAAATCCGACGCTGATCACGAATACATGTAGCGCTTTTCAAAATTTCAATTAGATCAAAAGTTATTGCAATAAAAAATTTCACATTTTTTGGATATTTGGCAGGGGAGACGTCATGAACAGGGAAAAAATTTCTAACTCCTATTCCAACCAAACTCAATTTTCTTATTTAAAATCCGACGCTGATCACGAATACATGTAGCGCTTTTCAAAATTTCAATTAGATCAAAAGTTATTGCAATAAAAAATTTCACATTTTTTGGATATTTGGCAGGGGAGACGTCATGAACAGGGAAAAAATTTCTAACTCCTATTCAACCAAACTCAATTTTCTTATTTAAAATCCGACGCTGATCACGAATACATGTAGCGCTTTTCAAAATTTCAATTAGATCAAAAGTTATTGCAATAAAAAATTTCACATTTTTTGGATATTTGGCAGGGGAGACGTCATGAACAGGGAAAAAATTTCTAACTCCTATTCCAACCAAACTCAATTTTCTTATTTAAAATCCGACGCTGATCACGAATACATGTAGCGCTTTTCAAAATTTCAATTAGATCAAAAGTTATTGCAATAAAAAATTTCACATTTTTTGGATATTTGGCAGGGGAGACGTCATGAACAGGGAAAAAATTTCTAACTCCTATTCCAACCAAACTCAATTTTCTTATTTAAAATCCGACGCTGATCACGAATACATGTAGCGCTTTTCAAAATTTCAATTAGATCAAAAGTTATTGCAATAAAAAATTTCACATTTTTTGGATATTTGGCAGGGGAGACGTCATGAACAGGGAAAAAATTTCTAACTCCTATTCAACCAAACTCAATTTTCTTATTAAAATCCGACGCTGATCACGAATACATGTAGCGCTTTTCAAAATTTCAATTAGATCAAAAGTTATTGCAATAAAAAATTTCACATTTTTTGGATATTTGGCAGGGGAGACGTCATGAACAGGGAAAAAATTTCTAACTCCTATTCAACCAAACTCAATTTTCTTATTTAAAATCCGACGCTGATCACGAATACATGTAGCGCTTTTCAAAATTTCAATTAGATCAAAAGTTATTGCAATAAAAAATTTCACATTTTTTGGATATTTGGCAGGGGAGACGTCATGAACAGGGAAAAAATTTCTAACTCCTATTCCAACCAAACTCAATTTTCTTATTTAAAATCCGACGCTGATCACGAATACATGTAGCGCTTTTCAAAATTTCAATTAGATCAAAAGTTATTGCAATAAAAAATTTCACATTTTTTGGATATTTGGCAGGGGAGACGTCATGAACAGGGAAAAAATTTCTAACTCCTATTCCAACCAAACTCAATTTTCTTATTAAAATCCGACGCTGATCACGAATACATGTAGCGCTTTTCAAAATTTCAATTAGATCAAAAGTTATTGCAATAAAAAATTTCACATTTTTTGGATATTTGGCAGGGGAGACGTCATGAACAGGGAAAAAATTTCTAACTCCTATTCAACCAAACTCAATTTTCTTATTTAAAATCCGACGCTGATCACGAATACATGTAGCGCTTTTCAAAATTTCAATTAGATCAAAAGTTATTGCAATAAAAAATTTCACATTTTTTGGATATTTGGCAGGGGAGACGTCATGAACAGGGAAAAAATTTCTAACTCCTATTCCAACCAAACTCAATTTTCTTATTTAAAATCCGACGCTGATCACGAATACATGTAGCGCTTTTCAAAATTTCAATTAGATCAAAAGTTATTGCAATAAAAAATTTCACATTTTTTGGATATTTGGCAGGGGAGACGTCATGAACAGGGAAAAAATTTCTAACTCCTATTCCAACCAAACTCAATTTTCTTATTTAAAATCCGACGCTGATCACGAATACATGTAGCGCTTTTCAAAATTTCAATTAGATCAAAAGTTATTGCAATAAAAAATTTCACATTTTTTGGATATTTGGCAGGGGAGACGTCATGAACAGGGAAAAAATTTCTAACTCCTATTCCAACCAAACTCAATTTTCTTATTTAAAATCCGACGCTGATCACGAATACATGTAGCGCTTTTCAAAATTTCAATTAGATCAAAAGTTATTGCAATAAAAAATTTCACATTTTTTGGATATTTGGCAGGGGAGACGTCATGAACAGGGAAAAAATTTCTAACTCCTATTCAACCAAACTCAATTTTCTTATTTAAAATCCGACGCTGATCACGAATACATGTAGCGCTTTTCAAAATTTCAATTAGATCAAAAGTTATTGCAATAAAAAATTTCACATTTTTTGGATATTTGGCAGGGGAGACGTCATGAACAGGGAAAAAATTTCTAACTCCTATTCAACCAAACTCAATTTTCTTATTTAAAATCCGACGCTGATCACGAATACATGTAGCGCTTTTCAAAATTTCAATTAGATCAAAAGTTATTGCAATAAAAAATTTCACATTTTTTGGATATTTGGCAGGGGAGACGTCATGAACAGGGAAAAAATTTCTAACTCCTATTCAACCAAACTCAATTTTCTTATTAAAATCCGACGCTGATCACGAATACATGTAGCGCTTTTCAAAATTTCAATTAGATCAAAAGTTATTGCAATAAAAAATTTCACATTTTTTGGATATTTGGCAGGGGAGACGTCATGAACAGGGAAAAAATTTCTAACTCCTATTCCAACCAAACTCAATTTTCTTATTTAAAATCCGACGCTGATCACGAATACATGTAGCGCTTTTCAAAATTTCAATTAGATCAAAAGTTATTGCAATAAAAAATTTCACATTTTTTGGATATTTGGCAGGGGAGACGTCATGAACAGGGAAAAAATTTCTAACTCCTATTCCAACCAAACTCAATTTTCTTATTTAAAATCCGACGCTGATCACGAATACATGTAGCGCTTTTCAAAATTTCAATTAGATCAAAAGTTATTGCAATAAAAAATTTCACATTTTTTGGATATTTGGCAGGGGAGACGTCATGAACAGGGAAAAAATTTCTAACTCCTATTCCAACCAAACTCAATTTTCTTATTAAAATCCGACGCTGATCACGAATACATGTAGCGCTTTTCAAAATTTCAATTAGATCAAAAGTTATTGCAATAAAAAATTTCACATTTTTTGGATATTTGGCAGGGGAGACGTCATGAACAGGGAAAAAATTTCTAACTCCTATTCCAACCAAACTCAATTTTCTTATTTAAAATCCGACGCTGATCACGAATACATGTAGCGCTTTTCAAAATTTCAATTAGATCAAAAGTTATTGCAATAAAAAATTTCACATTTTTTGGATATTTGGCAGGGGAGACGTCATGAACAGGGAAAAAATTTCTAACTCCTATTCAACCAAACTCAATTTTCTTATTTAAAATCCGACGCTGATCACGAATACATGTAGCGCTTTTCAAAATTTCAATTAGATCAAAAGTTATTGCAATAAAAAATTTCACATTTTTTGGATATTTGGCAGGGGAGACGTCATGAACAGGGAAAAAATTTCTAACTCCTATTCCAACCAAACTCAATTTTCTTATTAAAATCCGACGCTGATCACGAATACATGTAGCGCTTTTCAAAATTTCAATTAGATCAAAAGTTATTGCAATAAAAAATTTCACATTTTTTGGATATTTGGCAGGGGAGACGTCATGAACAGGGAAAAAATTTCTAACTCCTATTCAACCAAACTCAATTTTCTTATTTAAAATCCGACGCTGATCACGAATACATGTAGCGCTTTTCAAAATTTCAATTAGATCAAAAGTTATTGCAATAAAAAATTTCACATTTTTTGGATATTTGGCAGGGGAGACGTCATGAACAGGGAAAAAATTTCTAACTCCTATTCCAACCAAACTCAATTTTCTTATTTAAAATCCGACGCTGATCACGAATACATGTAGCGCTTTTCAAAATTTCAATTAGATCAAAAGTTATTGCAATAAAAAATTTCACATTTTTTGGATATTTGGCAGGGGAGACGTCATGAACAGGGAAAAAATTTCTAACTCCTATTCAACCAAACTCAATTTTCTTATTTAAAATCCGACGCTGATCACGAATACATGTAGCGCTTTTCAAAATTTCAATTAGATCAAAAGTTATTGCAATAAAAAATTTCACATTTTTTGGATATTTGGCAGGGGAGACGTCATGAACAGGGAAAAAATTTCTAACTCCTATTCCAACCAAACTCAATTTTCTTATTTAAAATCCGACGCTGATCACGAATACATGTAGCGCTTTTCAAAATTTCAATTAGATCAAAAGTTATTGCAATAAAAAATTTCACATTTTTTGGATATTTGGCAGGGGAGACGTCATGAACAGGGAAAAAATTTCTAACTCCTATTCCAACCAAACTCAATTTTCTTATTTAAAATCCGACGCTGATCACGAATACATGTAGCGCTTTTCAAAATTTCAATTAGATCAAAAGTTATTGCAATAAAAAATTTCACATTTTTTGGATATTTGGCAGGGGAGACGTCATGAACAGGGAAAAAATTTCTAACTCCTATTCCAACCAAACTCAATTTTCTTATTAAAATCCGACGCTGATCACGAATACATGTAGCGCTTTTCAAAATTTCAATTAGATCAAAAGTTATTGCAATAAAAAATTTCACATTTTTTGGATATTTGGCAGGGGAGACGTCATGAACAGGGAAAAAATTTCTAACTCCTATTCCAACCAAACTCAATTTTCTTATTAAAATCCGACGCTGATCACGAATACATGTAGCGCTTTTCAAAATTTCAATTAGATCAAAAGTTATTGCAATAAAAAATTTCACATTTTTTGGATATTTGGCAGGGGAGACGTCATGAACAGGGAAAAAATTTCTAACTCCTATTCAACCAAACTCAATTTTCTTATTAAAATCCGACGCTGATCACGAATACATGTAGCGCTTTTCAAAATTTCAATTAGATCAAAAGTTATTGCAATAAAAAATTTCACATTTTTTGGATATTTGGCAGGGGAGACGTCATGAACAGGGAAAAAATTTCTAACTCCTATTCAACCAAACTCAATTTTCTTATTAAAATCCGACGCTGATCACGAATACATGTAGCGCTTTTCAAAATTTCAATTAGATCAAAAGTTATTGCAATAAAAAATTTCACATTTTTTGGATATTTGGCAGGGGAGACGTCATGAACAGGGAAAAAATTTCTAACTCCTATTCCAACCAAACTCAATTTTCTTATTTAAAATCCGACGCTGATCACGAATACATGTAGCGCTTTTCAAAATTTCAATTAGATCAAAAGTTATTGCAATAAAAAATTTCACATTTTTTGGATATTTGGCAGGGGAGACGTCATGAACAGGGAAAAAATTTCTAACTCCTATTCAACCAAACTCAATTTTCTTATTAAAATCCGACGCTGATCACGAATACATGTAGCGCTTTTCAAAATTTCAATTAGATCAAAAGTTATTGCAATAAAAAATTTCACATTTTTTGGATATTTGGCAGGGGAGACGTCATGAACAGGGAAAAAATTTCTAACTCCTATTCCAACCAAACTCAATTTTCTTATTAAAATCCGACGCTGATCACGAATACATGTAGCGCTTTTCAAAATTTCAATTAGATCAAAAGTTATTGCAATAAAAAATTTCACATTTTTTGGATATTTGGCAGGGGAGACGTCATGAACAGGGAAAAAATTTCTAACTCCTATTCCAACCAAACTCAATTTTCTTATTTAAAATCCGACGCTGATCACGAATACATGTAGCGCTTTTCAAAATTTCAATTAGATCAAAAGTTATTGCAATAAAAAATTTCACATTTTTTGGATATTTGGCAGGGGAGACGTCATGAACAGGGAAAAATTTCTAACTCCTATTCCAACCAAACTCAATTTTCTTATTAAAATCCGACGCTGATCACGAATACATGTAGCGCTTTTCAAAATTTCAATTAGATCAAAAGTTATTGCAATAAAAAATTTCACATTTTTTGGATATTTGGCAGGGGAGACGTCATGAACAGGGAAAAAATTTCTAACTCCTATTCCAACCAAACTCAATTTTCTTATTAAAATCCGACGCTGATCACGAATACATGTAGCGCTTTTCAAAATTTCAATTAGATCAAAAGTTATTGCAATAAAAAATTTCACATTTTTTGGATATTTGGCAGGGGAGACGTCATGAACAGGGAAAAAATTTCTAACTCCTATTCCAACCAAACTCAATTTTCTTATTTAAAATCCGACGCTGATCACGAATACATGTAGCGCTTTTCAAAATTTCAATTAGATCAAAAGTTATTGCAATAAAAAATTTCACATTTTTTGGATATTTGGCAGGGGAGACGTCATGAACAGGGAAAAAATTTCTAACTCCTATTCCAACCAAACTCAATTTTCTTATTAAAATCCGACGCTGATCACGAATACATGTAGCGCTTTTCAAAATTTCAATTAGATCAAAAGTTATTGCAATAAAAAATTTCACATTTTTTGGATATTTGGCAGGGGAGACGTCATGAACAGGGAAAAATTTCTAACTCCTATTCCAACCAAACTCAATTTTCTTATTAAAATCCGACGCTGATCACGAATACATGTAGCGCTTTTCAAAATTTCAATTAGATCAAAAGTTATTGCAATAAAAAATTTCACATTTTTTGGATATTTGGCAGGGGAGACGTCATGAACAGGGAAAAAATTTCTAACTCCTATTCCAACCAAACTCAATTTTCTTATTAAAATCCGACGCTGATCACGAATACATGTAGCGCTTTTCAAAATTTCAATTAGATCAAAAGTTATTGCAATAAAAAATTTCACATTTTTTGGATATTTGGCAGGGGAGACGTCATGAACAGGGAAAAAATTTCTAACTCCTATTCCAACCAAACTCAATTTTCTTATTTAAAATCCGACGCTGATCACGAATACATGTAGCGCTTTTCAAAATTTCAATTAGATCAAAAGTTATTGCAATAAAAAATTTCACATTTTTTGGATATTTGGCAGGGGAGACGTCATGAACAGGGAAAAAATTTCTAACTCCTATTCCAACCAAACTCAATTTTCTTATTAAAATCCGACGCTGATCACGAATACATGTAGCGCTTTTCAAAATTTCAATTAGATCAAAAGTTATTGCAATAAAAAATTTCACATTTTTTGGATATTTGGCAGGGGAGACGTCATGAACAGGGAAAAAATTTCTAACTCCTATTCCAACCAAACTCAATTTTCTTATTTAAAATCCGACGCTGATCACGAATACATGTAGCGCTTTTCAAAATTTCAATTAGATCAAAAGTTATTGCAATAAAAAATTTCACATTTTTTGGATATTTGGCAGGGGAGACGTCATGAACAGGGAAAAAATTTCTAACTCCTATTCCAACCAAACTCAATTTTCTTATTAAAATCCGACGCTGATCACGAATACATGTAGCGCTTTTCAAAATTTCAATTAGATCAAAAGTTATTGCAATAAAAAATTTCACATTTTTTGGATATTTGGCAGGGGAGACGTCATGAACAGGGAAAAAATTTCTAACTCCTATTCCAACCAAACTCAATTTTCTTATTAAAATCCGACGCTGATCACGAATACATGTAGCGCTTTTCAAAATTTCAATTAGATCAAAAGTTATTGCAATAAAAAATTTCACATTTTTTGGATATTTGGCAGGGGAGACGTCATGAACAGGGAAAAAATTTCTAACTCCTATTCCAACCAAACTCAATTTTCTTATTAAAATCCGACGCTGATCACGAATACATGTAGCGCTTTTCAAAATTTCAATTAGATCAAAAGTTATTGCAATAAAAAATTTCACATTTTTTGGATATTTGGCAGGGGAGACGTCATGAACAGGGAAAAAATTTCTAACTCCTATTCCAACCAAACTCAATTTTCTTATTAAAATCCGACGCTGATCACGAATACATGTAGCGCTTTTCAAAATTTCAATTAGATCAAAAGTTATTGCAATAAAAAATTTCACATTTTTTGGATATTTGGCAGGGGAGACGTCATGAACAGGGAAAAAATTTCTAACTCCTATTCCAACCAAACTCAATTTTCTTATGTAAAATCCGACGCTGATCACGAATACATGTAGCGCTTTTCAAAATTTCAATTAGATCAAAAGTTATTGCAATAAAAAATTTCACATTTTTTGGATATTTGGCAGGGGAGACGTCATGAACAGGGAAAAAATTTCTAACTCCTATTCCAACCAAACTCAATTTTCTTATTAAAATCCGACGCTGATCACGAATACATGTAGCGCTTTTCAAAATTTCAATTAGATCAAAAGTTATTGCAATAAAAAATTTCACATTTTTTGGATATTTGGCAGGGGAGACGTCATGAACAGGGAAAAAATTTCTAACTCCTATTCCAACCAAACTCAATTTTCTTATTAAAATCCGACGCTGATCACGAATACATGTAGCGCTTTTCAAAATTTCAATTAGATCAAAAGTTATTGCAATAAAAAATTTCACATTTTTTGGATATTTGGCAGGGGAGACGTCATGAACAGGGAAAAAATTTCTAACTCCTATTCCAACCAAACTCAATTTTCTTATTTAAAATCCGACGCTGATCACGAATACATGTAGCGCTTTTCAAAATTTCAATTAGATCAAAAGTTATTGCAATAAAAAATTTCACATTTTTTGGATATTTGGCAGGGGAGACGTCATGAACAGGGAAAAATTTCTAACTCCTATTCCAACCAAACTCAATTTTCTTATGTAAAATCCGACGCTGATCACGAATACATGTAGCGCTTTTCAAAATTTCAATTAGATCAAAAGTTATTGCAATAAAAAATTTCACATTTTTTGGATATTTGGCAGGGGAGACGTCATGAACAGGGAAAAAATTTCTAACTCCTATTCCAACCAAACTCAATTTTCTTATTAAAATCCGACGCTGATCACGAATACATGTAGCGCTTTTCAAAATTTCAATTAGATCAAAAGTTATTGCAATAAAAAATTTCACATTTTTTGGATATTTGGCAGGGGAGACGTCATGAACAGGGAAAAAATTTCTAACTCCTATTCCAACCAAACTCAATTTTCTTATTAAAATCCGACGCTGATCACGAATACATGTAGCGCTTTTCAAAATTTCAATTAGATCAAAAGTTATTGCAATAAAAAATTTCACATTTTTTGGATATTTGGCAGGGGAGACGTCATGAACAGGGAAAAAATTTCTAACTCCTATTCCAACCAAACTCAATTTTCTTATGTAAAATCCGACGCTGATCACGAATACATGTAGCGCTTTTCAAAATTTCAATTAGATCAAAAGTTATTGCAATAAAAAATTTCACATTTTTTGGATATTTGGCAGGGGAGACGTCATGAACAGGGAAAAAATTTCTAACTCCTATTCCAACCAAACTCAATTTTCTTATTAAAATCCGACGCTGATCACGAATACATGTAGCGCTTTTCAAAATTTCAATTAGATCAAAAGTTATTGCAATAAAAAATTTCACATTTTTTGGATATTTGGCAGGGGAGACGTCATGAACAGGGAAAAAATTTCTAACTCCTATTCCAACCAAACTCAATTTTCTTATGTAAAATCCGACGCTGATCACGAATACATGTAGCGCTTTTCAAAATTTCAATTAGATCAAAAGTTATTGCAATAAAAAATTTCACATTTTTTGGATATTTGGCAGGGGAGACGTCATGAACAGGGAAAAAATTTCTAACTCCTATTCCAACCAAACTCAATTTTCTTATTAAAATCCGACGCTGATCACGAATACATGTAGCGCTTTTCAAAATTTCAATTAGATCAAAAGTTATTGCAATAAAAAATTTCACATTTTTTGGATATTTGGCAGGGGAGACGTCATGAACAGGGAAAAAATTTCTAACTCCTATTCCAACCAAACTCAATTTTCTTATGTAAAATCCGACGCTGATCACGAATACATGTAGCGCTTTTCAAAATTTCAATTAGATCAAAAGTTATTGCAATAAAAAATTTCACATTTTTTGGATATTTGGCAGGGGAGACGTCATGAACAGGGAAAAAATTTCTAACTCCTATTCCAACCAAACTCAATTTTCTTATTAAAATCCGACGCTGATCACGAATACATGTAGCGCTTTTCAAAATTTCAATTAGATCAAAAGTTATTGCAATAAAAAATTTCACATTTTTTGGATATTTGGCAGGGGAGACGTCATGAACAGGGAAAAAATTTCTAACTCCTATTCCAACCAAACTCAATTTTCTTATTAAAATCCGACGCTGATCACGAATACATGTAGCGCTTTTCAAAATTTCAATTAGATCAAAAGTTATTGCAATAAAAAATTTCACATTTTTTGGATATTTGGCAGGGGAGACGTCATGAACAGGGAAAAAATTTCTAACTCCTATTCCAACCAAACTCAATTTTCTTATTAAAATCCGACGCTGATCACGAATACATGTAGCGCTTTTCAAAATTTCAATTAGATCAAAAGTTATTGCAATAAAAAATTTCACATTTTTTGGATATTTGGCAGGGGAGACGTCATGAACAGGGAAAAAATTTCTAACTCCTATTCCAACCAAACTCAATTTTCTTATTTAAAATCCGACGCTGATCACGAATACATGTAGCGCTTTTCAAAATTTCAATTAGATCAAAAGTTATTGCAATAAAAAATTTCACATTTTTTGGATATTTGGCAGGGGAGACGTCATGAACAGGGAAAAAATTTCTAACTCCTATTCCAACCAAACTCAATTTTCTTATTAAAATCCGACGCTGATCACGAATACATGTAGCGCTTTTCAAAATTTCAATTAGATCAAAAGTTATTGCAATAAAAAATTTCACATTTTTTGGATATTTGGCAGGGGAGACGTCATGAACAGGGAAAAAATTTCTAACTCCTATTCCAACCAAACTCAATTTTCTTATTAAAATCCGACGCTGATCACGAATACATGTAGCGCTTTTCAAAATTTCAATTAGATCAAAAGTTATTGCAATAAAAAATTTCACATTTTTTGGATATTTGGCAGGGGAGACGTCATGAACAGGGAAAAAATTTCTAACTCCTATTCCAACCAAACTCAATTTTCTTATTAAAATCCGACGCTGATCACGAATACATGTAGCGCTTTTCAAAATTTCAATTAGATCAAAAGTTATTGCAATAAAAAATTTCACATTTTTTGGATATTTGGCAGGGGAGACGTCATGAACAGGGAAAAAATTTCTAACTCCTATTCCAACCAAACTCAATTTTCTTATGTAAAATCCGACGCTGATCACGAATACATGTAGCGCTTTTCAAAATTTCAATTAGATCAAAAGTTATTGCAATAAAAAATTTCACATTTTTTGGATATTTGGCAGGGGAGACGTCATGAACAGGGAAAAAATTTCTAACTCCTATTCCAACCAAACTCAATTTTCTTATGTAAAATCCGACGCTGATCACGAATACATGTAGCGCTTTTCAAAATTTCAATTAGATCAAAAGTTATTGCAATAAAAAATTTCACATTTTTTGGATATTTGGCAGGGGAGACGTCATGAACAGGGAAAAAATTTCTAACTCCTATTCCAACCAAACTCAATTTTCTTATTAAAATCCGACGCTGATCACGAATACATGTAGCGCTTTTCAAAATTTCAATTAGATCAAAAGTTATTGCAATAAAAAATTTCACATTTTTTGGATATTTGGCAGGGGAGACGTCATGAACAGGGAAAAAATTTCTAACTCCTATTCCAACCAAACTCAATTTTCTTATTTAAAATCCGACGCTGATCACGAATACATGTAGCGCTTTTCAAAATTTCAATTAGATCAAAAGTTATTGCAATAAAAAATTTCACATTTTTTGGATATTTGGCAGGGGAGACGTCATGAACAGGGAAAAAATTTCTAACTCCTATTCCAACCAAACTCAATTTTCTTATTAAAATCCGACGCTGATCACGAATACATGTAGCGCTTTTCAAAATTTCAATTAGATCAAAAGTTATTGCAATAAAAAATTTCACATTTTTTGGATATTTGGCAGGGGAGACGTCATGAACAGGGAAAAAATTTCTAACTCCTATTCCAACCAAACTCAATTTTCTTATTAAAATCCGACGCTGATCACGAATACATGTAGCGCTTTTCAAAATTTCAATTAGATCAAAAGTTATTGCAATAAAAAATTTCACATTTTTTGGATATTTGGCAGGGGAGACGTCATGAACAGGGAAAAAATTTCTAACTCCTATTCCAACCAAACTCAATTTTCTTATTAAAATCCGACGCTGATCACGAATACATGTAGCGCTTTTCAAAATTTCAATTAGATCAAAAGTTATTGCAATAAAAAATTTCACATTTTTTGGATATTTGGCAGGGGAGACGTCATGAACAGGGAAAAAATTTCTAACTCCTATTCCAACCAAACTCAATTTTCTTATTAAAATCCGACGCTGATCACGAATACATGTAGCGCTTTTCAAAATTTCAATTAGATCAAAAGTTATTGCAATAAAAAATTTCACATTTTTTGGATATTTGGCAGGGGAGACGTCATGAACAGGGAAAAAATTTCTAACTCCTATTCCAACCAAACTCAATTTTCTTATTAAAATCCGACGCTGATCACGAATACATGTAGCGCTTTTCAAAATTTCAATTAGATCAAAAGTTATTGCAATAAAAAATTTCACATTTTTTGGATATTTGGCAGGGGAGACGTCATGAACAGGGAAAAAATTTCTAACTCCTATTCCAACCAAACTCAATTTTCTTATTAAAATCCGACGCTGATCACGAATACATGTAGCGCTTTTCAAAATTTCAATTAGATCAAAAGTTATTGCAATAAAAAATTTCACATTTTTTGGATATTTGGCAGGGGAGACGTCATGAACAGGGAAAAAATTTCTAACTCCTATTCCAACCAAACTCAATTTTCTTATTAAAATCCGACGCTGATCACGAATACATGTAGCGCTTTTCAAAATTTCAATTAGATCAAAAGTTATTGCAATAAAAAATTTCACATTTTTTGGATATTTGGCAGGGGAGACGTCATGAACAGGGAAAAAATTTCTAACTCCTATTCCAACCAAACTCAATTTTCTTATTAAAATCCGACGCTGATCACGAATACATGTAGCGCTTTTCAAAATTTCAATTAGATCAAAAGTTATTGCAATAAAAAATTTCACATTTTTTGGATATTTGGCAGGGGAGACGTCATGAACAGGGAAAAAATTTCTAACTCCTATTCCAACCAAACTCAATTTTCTTATTAAAATCCGACGCTGATCACGAATACATGTAGCGCTTTTCAAAATTTCAATTAGATCAAAAGTTATTGCAATAAAAAATTTCACATTTTTTGGATATTTGGCAGGGGAGACGTCATGAACAGGGAAAAAATTTCTAACTCCTATTCCAACCAAACTCAATTTTCTTATTAAAATCCGACGCTGATCACGAATACATGTAGCGCTTTTCAAAATTTCAATTAGATCAAAAGTTATTGCAATAAAAAATTTCACATTTTTTGGATATTTGGCAGGGGAGACGTCATGAACAGGGAAAAAATTTCTAACTCCTATTCCAACCAAACTCAATTTTCTTATTAAAATCCGACGCTGATCACGAATACATGTAGCGCTTTTCAAAATTTCAATTAGATCAAAAGTTATTGCAATAAAAAATTTCACATTTTTTGGATATTTGGCAGGGGAGACGTCATGAACAGGGAAAAAATTTCTAACTCCTATTCCAACCAAACTCAATTTTCTTATTAAAATCCGACGCTGATCACGAATACATGTAGCGCTTTTCAAAATTTCAATTAGATCAAAAGTTATTGCAATAAAAAATTTCACATTTTTTGGATATTTGGCAGGGGAGACGTCATGAACAGGGAAAAAATTTCTAACTCCTATTCCAACCAAACTCAATTTTCTTATTAAAATCCGACGCTGATCACGAATACATGTAGCGCTTTTCAAAATTTCAATTAGATCAAAAGTTATTGCAATAAAAAATTTCACATTTTTTGGATATTTGGCAGGGGAGACGTCATGAACAGGGAAAAAATTTCTAACTCCTATTCCAACCAAACTCAATTTTCTTATTAAAATCCGACGCTGATCACGAATACATGTAGCGCTTTTCAAAATTTCAATTAGATCAAAAGTTATTGCAATAAAAAATTTCACATTTTTTGGATATTTGGCAGGGGAGACGTCATGAACAGGGAAAAAATTTCTAACTCCTATTCCAACCAAACTCAATTTTCTTATTAAAATCCGACGCTGATCACGAATACATGTAGCGCTTTTCAAAATTTCAATTAGATCAAAAGTTATTGCAATAAAAAATTTCACATTTTTTGGATATTTGGCAGGGGAGACGTCATGAACAGGGAAAAAATTTCTAACTCCTATTCCAACCAAACTCAATTTTCTTATTAAAATCCGACGCTGATCACGAATACATGTAGCGCTTTTCAAAATTTCAATTAGATCAAAAGTTATTGCAATAAAAAATTTCACATTTTTTGGATATTTGGCAGGGGAGACGTCATGAACAGGGAAAAAATTTCTAACTCCTATTCCAACCAAACTCAATTTTCTTATTTAAAATCCGACGCTGATCACGAATACATGTAGCGCTTTTCAAAATTTCAATTAGATCAAAAGTTATTGCAATAAAAAATTTCACATTTTTTGGATATTTGGCAGGGGAGACGTCATGAACAGGGAAAAAATTTCTAACTCCTATTCAACCAAACTCAATTTTCTTATTAAAATCCGACGCTGATCACGAATACATGTAGCGCTTTTCAAAATTTCAATTAGATCAAAAGTTATTGCAATAAAAAATTTCACATTTTTTGGATATTTGGCAGGGGAGACGTCATGAACAGGGAAAAAATTTCTAACTCCTATTCCAACCAAACTCAATTTTCTTATGTAAAATCCGACGCTGATCACGAATACATGTAGCGCTTTTCAAAATTTCAATTAGATCAAAAGTTATTGCAATAAAAAATTTCACATTTTTTGGATATTTGGCAGGGGAGACGTCATGAACAGGGAAAAAATTTCTAACTCCTATTCCAACCAAACTCAATTTTCTTATTAAAATCCGACGCTGATCACGAATACATGTAGCGCTTTTCAAAATTTCAATTAGATCAAAAGTTATTGCAATAAAAAATTTCACATTTTTTGGATATTTGGCAGGGGAGACGTCATGAACAGGGAAAAATTTCTAACTCCTATTCCAACCAAACTCAATTTTCTTATGTAAAATCCGACGCTGATCACGAATACATGTAGCGCTTTTCAAAATTTCAATTAGATCAAAAGTTATTGCAATAAAAAATTTCACATTTTTTGGATATTTGGCAGGGGAGACGTCATGAACAGGGAAAAAATTTCTAACTCCTATTCCAACCAAACTCAATTTTCTTATTAAAATCCGACGCTGATCACGAATACATGTAGCGCTTTTCAAAATTTCAATTAGATCAAAAGTTATTGCAATAAAAAATTTCACATTTTTTGGATATTTGGCAGGGGAGACGTCATGAACAGGGAAAAAATTTCTAACTCCTATTCCAACCAAACTCAATTTTCTTATTAAAATCCGACGCTGATCACGAATACATGTAGCGCTTTTCAAAATTTCAATTAGATCAAAAGTTATTGCAATAAAAAATTTCACATTTTTTGGATATTTGGCAGGGAGACGTCATGAACAGGGAAAAAATTTCTAACTCCTATTCAACCAAACTCAATTTTCTTATTAAAATCCGACGCTGATCACGAATACATGTAGCGCTTTTCAAAATTTCAATTAGATCAAAAGTTATTGCAATAAAAAATTTCACATTTTTTGGATATTTGGCAGGGGAGACGTCATGAACAGGGAAAAAATTTCTAACTCCTATTCCAACCAAACTCAATTTTCTTATTAAAATCCGACGCTGATCACGAATACATGTAGCGCTTTTCAAAATTTCAATTAGATCAAAAGTTATTGCAATAAAAAATTTCACATTTTTTGGATATTTGGCAGGGGAGACGTCATGAACAGGGAAAAAATTTCTAACTCCTATTCCAACCAAACTCAATTTTCTTATTAAAATCCGACGCTGATCACGAATACATGTAGCGCTTTTCAAAATTTCAATTAGATCAAAAGTTATTGCAATAAAAAATTTCACATTTTTTGGATATTTGGCAGGGGAGACGTCATGAACAGGGAAAAAATTTCTAACTCCTATTCCAACCAAACTCAATTTTCTTATTAAAATCCGACGCTGATCACGAATACATGTAGCGCTTTTCAAAATTTCAATTAGATCAAAAGTTATTGCAATAAAAAATTTCACATTTTTTGGATATTTGGCAGGGGAGACGTCATGAACAGGGAAAAAATTTCTAACTCCTATTCCAACCAAACTCAATTTTCTTATTAAAATCCGACGCTGATCACGAATACATGTAGCGCTTTTCAAAATTTCAATTAGATCAAAAGTTATTGCAATAAAAAATTTCACATTTTTTGGATATTTGGCAGGGGAGACGTCATGAACAGGGAAAAAATTTCTAACTCCTATTCCAACCAAACTCAATTTTCTTATTAAAATCCGACGCTGATCACGAATACATGTAGCGCTTTTCAAAATTTCAATTAGATCAAAAGTTATTGCAATAAAAAATTTCACATTTTTTGGATATTTGGCAGGGGAGACGTCATGAACAGGGAAAAAATTTCTAACTCCTATTCCAACCAAACTCAATTTTCTTATTAAAATCCGACGCTGATCACGAATACATGTAGCGCTTTTCAAAATTTCAATTAGATCAAAAGTTATTGCAATAAAAAATTTCACATTTTTTGGATATTTGGCAGGGGAGACGTCATGAACAGGGAAAAAATTTCTAACTCCTATTCCAACCAAACTCAATTTTCTTATTTAAAATCCGACGCTGATCACGAATACATGTAGCGCTTTTCAAAATTTCAATTAGATCAAAAGTTATTGCAATAAAAAATTTCACATTTTTTGGATATTTGGCAGGGAGACGTCATGAACAGGGAAAAAATTTCTAACTCCTATTCCAACCAAACTCAATTTTCTTATTAAAATCCGACGCTGATCACGAATACATGTAGCGCTTTTCAAAATTTCAATTAGATCAAAAGTTATTGCAATAAAAAATTTCACATTTTTTGGATATTTGGCAGGGAGACGTCATGAACAGGGAAAAAATTTCTAACTCCTATTAACCAAACTCAATTTTTATTTAAAATCCGACGCTGATCACGAATACATGTAGCGCTTTTCAAAATTTCAATTAGATCAAAAGTTATTGCAATAA
Organism: Trichonephila clavata; assembly: GCA_019973975.1. Classification (NCBI taxonomy): domain Eukaryota; kingdom Metazoa; phylum Arthropoda; class Arachnida; order Araneae; family Nephilidae; genus Trichonephila; species Trichonephila clavata. The sequence goes on along the minus strand of BMAO01024323.1, from coordinate 2,266 downwards.
AAAATTTCACATTTTTTGGATATTTGGCAGGGGAGACGTCATGAACAGGGAAAAATTTCTAACTCCTATTCCAACCAAACTCAATTTTCTTATTAAAATCCGACGCTGATCACGAATACATGTAGCGCTTTTCAAAATTTCAATTAGATCAAAAGTTATTGCAATAAAAAATTTCACATTTTTTGGATATTTGGCAGGGAGACGTCATGAACAGGGAAAAAATTTCTAACTCCTATTCCAACCAAACTCAATTTTCTTATTAAAATCCGACGCTGATCACGAATACATGTAGCGCTTTTCAAAATTTCAATTAGATCAAAAGTTATTGCAATAAAAAATTTCACATTTTTTGGATATTTGGCAGGGAGACGTCATGAACAGGGAAAAAATTTCTAACTCCTATTCCAACCAAACTCAATTTTCTTATTAAAATCCGACGCTGATCACGAATACATGTAGCGCTTTTCAAAATTTCAATTAGATCAAAAGTTATTGCAATAAAAAATTTCACATTTTTTGGATATTTGGCAGGGAGACGTCATGAACAGGGAAAAATTTCTAACTCCTATTCCAACCAAACTCAATTTTCTTATGTAAAATCCGACGCTGATCACGAATACATGTAGCGCTTTTCAAAATTTCAATTAGATCAAAAGTTATTGCAATAAAAAATTTCACATTTTTTGGATATTTGGCAGGGAGACGTCATGAACAGGGAAAAAATTTCTAACTCCTATTCCAACCAAACTCAATTTTCTTATGTAAAATCCGACGCTGATCACGAATACATGTAGCGCTTTTCAAAATTTCAATTAGATCAAAAGTTATTGCAATAAAAAATTTCACATTTTTTGGATATTTGGCAGGGGAGACGTCATGAACAGGGAAAAATTTCTAACTCCTATTCAACCAAACTCAATTTTCTTATTTAAAATCCGACGCTGATCACGAATACATGTAGCGCTTTTCAAAATTTCAATTAGATCAAAAGTTATTGCAATAAAAAATTTCACATTTTTTGGATATTTGGCAGGGGAGACGTCATGAACAGGGAAAAATTTCTAACTCCTATTCCAACCAAACTCAATTTTCTTATTAAAATCCGACGCTGATCACGAATACATGTAGCGCTTTTCAAAATTTCAATTAGATCAAAAGTTATTGCAATAAAAAATTTCACATTTTTTGGATATTTGGCAGGGGAGACGTCATGAACAGGGAAAAATTTCTAACTCCTATTCCAACCAAACTCAATTTTCTTATGTAAAATCCGACGCTGATCACGAATACATGTAGCGCTTTTCAAAATTTCAATTAGATCAAAAGTTATTGCAATAAAAAATTTCACATTTTTTGGATATTTGGCAGGGAGACGTCATGAACAGGGGAAAAAATTTCTAACTCCTATTCCAACCAAACTCAATTTTCTTATTTAAAATCCGACGCTGATCACGAATACATGTAGCGTTTTCAAAATTTCAATTAGATCAAAAGTTATTGCAATAAAAAATTTCACATTTTTTGGATATTTGGCAGGGGAGACGTCATGAACAGGGAAAAAATTTCTAACTCCTATTCCAACCAAACTCAATTTTCTTATGTAAAATCCGACGCTGATCACGAATACATGTAGCGCTTTTCAAAATTTCAATTAGATCAAAAGTTATTGCAATAAAAAATTTTCACATTTTTTGGATATTTGGCAGGGGAGACGTCATGAACAGGGAAAAATTTTCTAACTCCTATTCCAACCAAACTCTATTTTCTTATGTAAAGTCCGACGCTGATCACGAATACATGTAGCGCTTTTCAAAATTTCAATTTAGATCAAAAGTTATTGCAATAAAAATTTTTCACATTTTTTGGATATTTGGCAGGGGAGACGTCATGAACAGGGAAAAAATTTCTAAACTCCTATTCAAACCAAACTCAATTTTCTTATGTTAAAATCCGACGCTGATCACGAATACATGTAGCGCTTTTCAAAATTTCAATTGGATCAAAAGTTATTGCAATAAAAAATTTCACATTTTTTGGATATTTGGCAGGGAGACGTCATGAACAGGGAAAAATTTCTAACTCCTATTCCAACCAAACTCAATTTTCTTATGTAAAATCCGACGCTGATCACGAATACATGTAGCGCTTTTCAAAATTTCAATTGGATCAAAAGTTATTGCAATAAAAAATTTTCACATTTTTTGGATATTTGGCGGGGAACGTCATGAACAGGGAAAAATTTCTAACTCCTATTCCAACCAAACTC